>CAUYQV010092949.1:0-43732 GCA_963574575.1 Galagoides demidoff | reverse complement strand
GGTGGACATTCCCTCTGGATTGCAGACCAGCACCTTGAGGTCCCCACAGGAAGGCTGAGGTCTAACTCCACACATGAACTTGGGTGTGTCAGAGCATTGCCAGCTTTCTGACCCATGTTTTAGGAAACTCCCTCAAGGTCACACTTTCAATTCCTCTCAGTTTCGTGTAAGCTATTAATTGCAGTCTATTTTCATCTCGTTTCCTTAATGGAGTTCTAAATTTGTTTTTCAAATTAAATAGCCACTATTATGTTGGTTTCTGGAATTATGCAATTGTAGCTTAGTTTCATGTCATTTTTATATTAACAAATTAATTTGTTACTGATGCATAATGATGATGCATACAGGTACATGTGCTATTTTGGTAGATGCATACAATGTGTAATCATCAAATTAGGGCATTTTGTAAATCCATCACGTCAAACATTATTGTTTCTTTGTGTGAAAACATTTCAAATCTTTTCTTCTGACATAGACAATGACATATTGTTATATGTCAGTTCTTCTGACATATAATAATAAATTATTAACTCTCTCTGGTGGTCACCCTAGTGTACAAACACTAGAATGTTTTCCTTTTATCTAACCTAAATTTCTTGAATGAAGAGGCTGTGAAAACTTATTTTATCTCCTCCCCTCTCTTTCCCTCCAGAAAAAAAAAATTCCTGGCCTGGGCATTTCCTTCCTGGTTGAAACGTGTAGGGATAACCCGCTCAGTAATTTAGGGGTGGGTTGGTGATTGCAGATGTAGATTTGGAGTTGGATGGTATTAAGTCATTTGATGCAGCTGTGGAAAAGCCTGAGTAACTTCCTGCCTCAACACAGACCCCACATCCCTCTGTAGAGATAGGAATATCTATGGAAAACATGCCTCTTATTCCAGGATGACTCTCAGACTGCCATTTTGTAAAGATTTCCTCCTAGCAGTGCCGCAGAAGTGGGTAATGCCACTTTTGCTATTATATTTGCTACTATACAAGTAGTGGGACATGTCAAACAGTCCACTGAGTTCTTTTGGCTCAGCCACACTCACTATGCTTGACAGAATTTCCACCCTCAAAGTCATGGATTATTAGGTGAGAGGAAGTGGGATAAAAATCAGCCAACCACAAGGTACATATACATAATTGCTGTTATGACGGTCACTATCTAACCACCTTCCCAATAGTTAAGGCTGCCAGAGGTCTTAGAAAAGGTCTGTAAAAATTCCTAAAATCTAAAAATAGCTAAGAGAGATATATATGGAGAGTTGGCATTTGGCAAGACTCTCCGGGTCCTGCCCAGCTCCTGCCTCGCTCTACAAGTGTCCAAGTTGGATTCTCACTTCAAAATTTAATCACTGTTTAAAGAACTTCCCGAGTTACCTCTTAGTTTCGCTTCACAGCATATTCCTGGTAAGTTAAATCTCAAAAAAAAAAAAAAACTATGCTAATAACAGACTATTGCTTTACCATTACATAAACCACATCCAGATTTTCTTTTTTTCATTCTTCTCTATGATGATTATTCTAAGTGATTTCTGAAATATTTTTTCTCTTTTTTGAGAGAGGCATCTGAGGCAGACAAGTGCTTCTGTGTTCAGGTCTGATGCAGTGACAGTCTCTGTGCTCTTCACTGCCCTGTGGGCTGGCTGACAGGGAGCTCGCTGTCCTTTCAGCCCAGGGATCATGGTTATCCCCTTCAAAGGGGAGTAAAGGAGAGGAAGGTTTGAGAAAGAAAAATCTTATTTTAATAAACCTCACCATTAATAAACAAGATTTTAATAAATCAGAGGAACTGAACAAAAACACTACTTGGCAATGCCTTGGTGCAAGATCCTCTCAGGTTGACCAAAAAAGTTTTGACAAAAAAGTTATTCAAAGTTTTGTGAATAGTTTGTATTTTTACTCAAGATAAATGTTTTTTATATTGAGTCACAGGGCTGGGAGCTGTGGCTCATGCCTGTAATCCTAGCACTCTGGGAGGCTGAGGTGGGTGCATCCCTTAAGCTCAGGAGTTCAAGACCAGCCTGAGCAAAAGCAAGACCCCATCTCTAAAAAAAATAACCAGGAGTTGTGGTGGGCATCCATAGTCCCAGCTACTAGGGAGGCTGAGGCAAGAGGATCACTTGAACCCAGAAGTTTGAGTTTTGTGTGAGTTATGACACCATGGAACTCTACTAAGAGGGACAAAGTGAGACTCTGTCTCAAACAAATAAAAATAAATAAGTACTAAGTCAGACTACAGAGAGTAGACTATGGACCTTTGTGACTACAGATTTCATATTTAAGATTAGCTCTCAAGGGCAAGAGCGGGTATTGTATCTAGAAGGCCTAAAACATCAAACAAAGGAGTCAGAACTTCAGCCTTCCTTCCATCTGCCTCGAAAAAAAAAAATCAGACATCTTGGGATAAACTTTATCTGATTCAAACAAAATAGAAAAAAGATCTTTCCCAGCAAAGCTCTTGGCTTTCTACCAGAGTAACAGTCTAGAAGCAAAAATGGGATTTTCTTCATTTTTTGAGAATAAACATGTATATCCAAGGAGGAAAAAACATCAAAACCTTCTCTTAAGAAACACAGCAGGCTGACAAAGAGCCAGGTGCAAAACTTGGGCAATTATGTCCTTCCTCCTCTGCCATCATCCTTTCCCCGCCCGGGCCCCCGCACTCCTTCTTGCCTCTTTCTTCCCGTTGTTAAAACCACAGAAAACTACCCCGATGAATGGCTGAGGAATAAGAACAGATGTATAATCGTCATACATTTTAGGTTTGGGATCAGATTAACTCTTCTCAAAGTCCTCTTCCTAAAGCCCCACGGGCAGGTCTTTGCCATCTGCCCCCACTCCCTTCTCCTTTTTGAGACACGCTTATGAAAGTTTCAGGGCCAGGACTGAGGAAGAACTGCTGCTCTCTCTGACGGGCCCCTGCTTTCTGCTGGCAGAAATCAAGGCGACTTCTGCAGGAGCAGATGCTGCTAAAGCCAGTTCCCCTCCCCCAATGCCCGGCACATTCTGTTGTCACATTCTCGGGCAATATTTCAAAAGCTTACTCATCCTGCCACTCACGTCCCCCACCCCCACACCCCTTCCCCCAAACAAGACATTAGGAAGGAAACATGAGAGGTTTTATTTTAGCTTAATTGAACAATAGCCCTTATTTCATCTTGAGTAAGATAAATGGGCTGTCCAACTTCACTTCTCACTTTATCTGTAACGAGGTTTCTCTCTCAACTGTTTACTCAAGTATTAAAAAGCACTTTGCAGCGCCTGCTGGCATTTCCATCAGAGAGAGTCAATAGAAGAGATGGAGACATACGAGAGAGGGAGACGGGGTGCCTCTTAGGAAAGTTCAGATTCCACAGCTGTTAGAAAGAACCTTTCCCCCCTCTATGAATTCAGTGGTCAAAAAAACAGCCTTTTTCTCTTTGGCAGCAATGTGGTTTCTTAAAGCGCAGGACAGTACCTGGCAGGTTTTCCTAGGATCAGACCAACGTGGATAACTAATTGCAGTCATTAACGTCCAGGTGGGAAGAAATTGCCAGGATTGTGAGATCCTACCAGGCCATTAGCATCTCTGGATGCACTTCGGTGGACTCTTCCTCTCGCCTACAGTGATGAAACACTTCTGTTCTTGCTCAGGCTCTGTCTTCAGCTGTTCTTGAAGAAAGGGGCTCATTTAGATGCTGAGAAGTACAAAGCAAGCAATGTTGGGAACCCAAGAGAGAAGACTCAAGTCACTAAACTTCACCCATACATAACTGCTTCCCTTACAAAGTAGGAAGGAAATATCTTACACTGATAAGTAATCAGGTATGAGGCACAAGCAATGCCTTTTTGATGTATTGAGTTTTACCTAGGAATTAAGTATGGATACTTTATGGCATTATGGCCACAGTCCTATTTGTCACTTTCACTCAGCAATTTGAGTGCCCATGATACCTCTTCATATGGTGGGAAACAAGACATAAGACATAAAAAGTGAGATAGA
The DNA here is from genome assembly GCA_963574575.1 of Galagoides demidoff. Taxonomy (NCBI): domain Eukaryota; kingdom Metazoa; phylum Chordata; class Mammalia; order Primates; family Galagidae; genus Galagoides; species Galagoides demidoff. The sequence goes on along the minus strand of CAUYQV010092949.1, from coordinate 39,763 downwards.
AAGCACAACCTTTTATGATTAGAATAGGAAGTCAAATTTCTGTTCTTCATTTAAGACCCTACCAATATCTCTTCCTGACTTCCTACCAGGAATCTTCAACAAAAAGTTCATTCCATGTAGATCAGAGCTTTTGTCGCCTTTGACTGTCCTCTGCCTTTTCAGTCTCTTCTGCTACACTATTAGCTTCCAAAAGAAGCCACTGTGTCCTATGAATGTCTTTCCTTTTTTTTTTCCTATTCATTTCTTTATCCCCCATCCCTAGCATAGCTCCTTAAATATGGGAGGCATGAGGTGTTCATATATAGGTAAGTGGATGGGGTGAAAAAATAAATGCCAAACACAGATCTTAAGTTCCAAGCAGAGGCAGTTATGCCATTGGTGGGAAGAAGCCTGGGACGGGAGCCTGAAGACCAACGTGCAAATCACCAACCTGTTATTCTATCAAAGTCTGACTCCAGGCTCTCTGAGCCTGTTTCCATGTCTGAAAAATGCTAATAACCACGCCAGACAGACTATTATGAGAATTAAATGAGATCACATGGGTAAAATACTGCTAATTAAATTTGAACTCCTTTATGCTGTGCCCCTTTTTTGGTAAATAGTTGGAACATAGCACTAGAGTTCAAAGGAAAGACCCAAGATGCAACTATAGATTTCTAAGTTATCCAAAAAGTGAGAAGTTGTAAACCACAGGACTAGCTGAATTCTCAAGGAGAATAGGAAGGGGAAAGAGCTGATGACAGCATTCAAAGGAGTCCCCACAATTACAGGGGTGGGGAGAGCCTGAGCTGAAGAAAGAGGATATTGTGTCATGGATCTAATTCAAGAACAGATGGTGAAATCTTTGGACTATCATCACAAGGTCCAGAAAAATAAAGAGTAAATAAGAGAAAATAAAGTATAAATAAATCTATATTCATGAGTATTCTGGCTTCTGAGACTTAAGTTTGGATCATTTTGTTTTTAGTAGTTTCATCTTTTCTCTCTTTCTTTCTTTCTTGTTTGCTTTTTTTTTTTTGAAACAAGGTCTCATTCTGTGGCCCAGGTTAGATAGAGTTCAGTGATGTCATCAGAGCTCATTGCAACCTCAAGTTCCTGAGTTCAAGCAATCCTCCTACATCAGCCTCCCAAACTGCTAGGGTTACAGGCATAAACCACCATGCCCAATCTAGGTTAGGGTTGTTTTTAAAGCTGCCCCTAACTGAGTGATTATAAAAATTATCAATGAATTTTCAACAAATTTTGTGGGGGGAGGGACTTATGAATGTATTCCTTTTAAAATCAGTCTTTTTTAAGACTCAAAATCCACAGTTTTAAAAAATACCTTTATAACCTTCATATAGATTCACCAGCTGTTAACATTTTGTCATGTTTGCTCATTCTCTGTGTATGTGTGTGATACCATAATATTTCCTCTCAAATTTTTCAGTACATATCTCCTAAGAATGGAATATTCTTCTGTATATTAATCATGCCATTATCAGACTTAAGGCATTTATTATTATTTTAAAATTATTATAAGCAGTATGTATCCAAATTTACTCAATTATCCCCAAAATGACATTTACGGCATGTTTAAAAATTAAGAATCTAATCAAGTTGCTTGCACTGCCTTGGCTATTATACCTCTTTTGTCTCCTTTAGTCTAAAACATGCTTCTGATTTTTGTGGCGGGGGTTATGAAATTAATGTTTTTCAAGCATGTATAATACTTGATTCGAATTATCTTAAATTTTGAAGACAATCATGTTTTCTCATGATTGGATTTAAGTTAAACATTATTGGCAAAAAGGCTGTGTAGGTGATGAAGAGACATGAGCAAGAAGTTGGATAGGAAGACCCAAACCTCATTCCTCCATGGAGACACTGACTTAACAACAACATACTGTCCAAAATCCTTACAAAAACTCTGAAAACAGTTAGGAAGTTGCAGTACCCCAAGCAAGCTCAAAACCAAGGAAATCACGTTTGAATTGTTAAGAAAAGCCTTTATTTCCCACTGTAACTGCCTAAGTTAGCACAGCTCATTGTTATTGAGAGAAGGTACACTGCTTACCACGTCTCCCTTGGAATGGAAAGAAAGGATTCGAATATACATCCAAAGTTCTGGCTTTCTTCTAGACGATTGCCTGAGCATCTATCTGATTTCTGTCTTGCATGACTCAGAGCACTAACCAACCAGCATATTTTGGATACCTGAGAGCCTCCGAGAACAAAGAGTTCAGCAGCTTGTTACAGTGCCAGATAGTCTGCAATACTGCAAATGGACATCAGAGGTAACAAGAGATTACAAGTTCCTGAAAAGAAACAAGCAAACTTCTCTAACTAGAAAATTATATTCACAAGCTCAAAAAAGATGCACGACCATAAAAGACGTAAGAGACTCCTACAATCACTAGCCAGACTGATTGGTGAAGGTCTTCCCCGGCATGAAGCCAGTCTGGGAGAGGTAGCAGGGTTTTCAAATGAATGAATTACACACAAAATAATAACAAGGCACACAAAGAAACAGGGAAATATGATGCAAGCAAAAGGACAAAATAAATTTTCAGAACGGACCTTAAGGAAATAAAGATCTATTAAATACATTAACACATTAATTACAAAGAATTCAAAATAAGCTTCTAAAAGATATTCAGTGCACTATAAGAGAATAAAGATAGACAAGTAAATGAAATTGAACAAAATGAAAACAACAAAGAGCTATAAACTATAGACATAACCAAACAGAAATTCTGCAGGTAAAGAATATAAAAACTAAATTGAAAATTCACTGGAGGGCAGTACCTGTGGCTCGGTGGGTAGGGCACCGGCCCCATATACCAAGGGTGGCAGGTTCAAACCTGGCCCCGGCCAAACTGCAACAAAAAACAGCTGGTCATTGTGGTTGGTGACTATAGTCCCCGCTACTCAGGAGGCTGAGGGAAGAGAATCACCTAAGCCCAGGAGTTGGAGGTTGCTGTGAGCTATGACACCATAGCACTCTACCGAGGGCGATAAAGTAAGACTCTGTCAAAGAAAGACAGAAAGGAAAGAAAGAAAGAAATTTCACTGGAGCAAATCAATAGCAGATTGAGTAGAAGAAAGAATCAGTGAACTCAAAGACAGGTCATTTGAAATCATTGAGCCAGAGGAACAAAGAGAAAAATGAATGTAGAAATGTGAAGAAGGAAGAAAGAAGGAGAAGAAGAAGGAGAAAAAGAAGAAAGAAGAGGAGAGGAAGGTAGAGGAAGAGAAGAAAGAAGAACCAACAACAAAAATCAGAAATGATTTCTCGTAGGGAAGGAAAAGTTCATAAGAGACTAGACTTATAGGAATAATCGTATACAAATAAATGGAATAACCTAGAAGAATGGATGAATTCCTAGAGACATACAATCTACCAAGACTAAATTATGAAGAAATAAAAAATTGGAGAGTAGAACTAGTAAGTTGCATAATTAGACAATAAAACTAGTAAGGAAATTAAATTAGTAATTAAAATTCTCCCAACAAATGAGACTCCTGGCTAAGATAACTGCACTGGAGATTCTATCAAATATTTAAAGAATTAATATCAATCTTTCTCAAACTCTTCCAACAAACTGAACAGGAGAGAACACTTTCAAACTCATTCTATGAGAGCAGCATTTGTTTGATACCAAAATAAAAAAAGATATTACAAGAAAGAAAATCTACAGACAAATATCTCTAATGAACATTAATGTAAAACAAAATACTAGGAAACCAAATACAATAACACATTAAAAGGTTTCTATGCCATGACCAAGTGGGATTTATTCCTGGAATGCAAAGATTATTCAATTATGAAAATCTTCAATGTAATACATTATATTAACAGAATGAAGAACAAAAAAACCACATGATCATCTTAACTGATACAGAAAATGTACTTGACAAAACTCAATGCCCATTCATGATTAAAAAAAAATTCAACAAAACCTCAAAATTGAAGAAAATTAGTTCAGCATAATAAAGACCATCTATAAAAAACCCATAGCTAATATTATATTGAATGATATATAACTGAAAGCTTCCTTTCTAAGATCAGGAACAAGGTAAGGATGCCCACTCCTGTCACTTCTAGTCAACATAGTACTAGAAGTCCTAAACAGAGTTATCAGGCAAAAAAATACAAGGCATTGAGAAGAAGTAAAATTATTTCTGTTCACAGATAACATAATCCTATCTGCAGAAAACCCTAACAATTTCACAAAAATAATGTTAAAACTAGTAAAATTGGCCATGTGTGGTGGCTCATACCCATAATCCCAGCACTCTGGGAGGCGGAGGAAGGTAGATTGCTTGAGCTCAGGAGCTTGAGACCAGCCTGAGCAAAAGTGAGACCCCATCTCTAAAAAAAATAGCCAGGTATTGTGGCAGGCACATGTGGTCCCAGCTACTTGGGAGGCTGAGGCAAGAGAATTACTTAAAGCCCAAGAGTTTGAGGTTGCTATGAGCTGTGATGCCATAGCACTCTACCCAGTGCAACAGCTTAAGACTTTGTCTCAAAAAGAAAAAAAAAGAAAAATGTTGTGACTTTGGATTTGAAAATGATTTCCTGTGTAGGACACCAAAAGCATAAACAACAAAAGCAAGAAGAGACGAATGGAGCTACAACAAACTTTAAAACTTTTGTGCAGCAAAGAAAACAATCAGCCACGTGAAAAGGCGACCTATAGAAAGGAAGAAAATGTTTTCAAACCATGTATCTAACAGGAGGTCAATATCCATAATATTTAAAGAACTCCTTCAACTCAGCAACAACAAAACAATCCAACTTAAAAATGGGCCAAGGACTCGAACAGATATTTCTTCAAAGAAGATATAGAAATGGCCAAGAAGCACATGAAAAGACGCTCAATATCACTAATCATCAGGAAATGCAAATCGAAATTACAGTGAGATGCCTTACACCCTTTAGAATGTACACTATCCCAATAACAAAAAATAAAAAGTTCTGGCAAGAACGTGGAAAACTCAGATGCCTTGTGCGCGGCTGGTAGGAACTTAAAATGGTGAGCTGCTATGGAAAACAGTATGGAAGTTCCTCAAAAAATTGAAAGTGGAATTATCATATATCCAGCAATTCCACATCTGAGTATATGTCAAAAAGAATTGAAAACAGGACCTCAAAGAATTATTCACACACCTATGTGTGTAGCAGCATTATTCATAATAGGCAAAAGGTGGAAGCAACCTAAATGCTCACGGACAGACTAAGGAGTAAGCAAAAAGTTGCATATACATACCATGGAATATTATTCAGCCTTAAAAAGGCAGCAGTTCTGCCCTATGCTGCAGGATGAATGAACCATAGGGACATAATGTTGGGTGAAATGGGCCAGTTGCAGGACAGACAATGCATGGTTCCTCTTCCGTGAGCTTTCCAAAGTGCTCAAACTCTAAGAAACAGAAAGTAGGATGATAATTTCTGGGGGCTGCAGGAATGGAAAAAGGAGGAAGTTGTTTATGGATGTGGAGTTTTGCTTTTGTGAGATAAAGAAGTTCTAGAGAGTTGATATACAACAATGCAAATATAGTTAATGCCATTGGACTGTGTACACTTGGGAGTGGTTGCTGTGGTAAATTGTGCGTTTTTACCACAATGAAAATGAAAAGTTGCATAAGTGATGTGTGTGTGTCCCTTTGAAGCATAGGGGAAATGACATGATGCCAGTTTGCCTTATTATTAGTGATTCGTTGTTTTTAGGATTAAGTGAGTTAATGAAGGTAAAAGAACAGTATGGTGGGGCCCAAGCATGCCCTGAGGGACAGCTGTTATATTGATGATGATTTTATTTGAAGGGTCTTCCTTGCTCAAAGCTCCTTATTTCTTTGCTTCTGGGAGTGTGGTACAGGCTTCTCAAGAGAACTGCTTGTAGTCCTGTGGCTGCATCTATTAAAGCTGCTTGGTTTTAGCCTGCACATAGAGGTTCTGAACCATTCTGGTAACAAGATAAGAGCATGTTCCCAGAATAAAGATCTCTGTGCTATCTTTGGAATTGGTCTGACCAGTTCCCCGTGGGAATAATTGATCTGATAATGTCTTCATTTACCTGGATGCTGAGTGATTTTTTTTTTTCTTTTTACATGAAGCAATCAGTCTTTCTTAGCCTTCTAAATATGGCCTCAAAAGACTTCACGAGGGCTGGAATAGGCAATTCCTTCAGTCAGCAAACATATATCAAGAACTGACCAGGTACTGGTGCTAAACTTTAGAAGCTCACAGGCCAGTGAGGGAGCAGATGTCTAATCCAGCTCTCGTGGGGAAATGCCAGCCCTGAGGATGGTCAGTGTGTACACCCTGCCGGACCTGCAGGTGTAAGGCACAGGAGTAACAAAACCCTACTCATGAAGCATCAATCACCCTTCCTAGGTCTGGCTCCCATTCATCCTTGTGTGGCCTCTTTCTGTACCACACATGAGTGAATAGACTTAAATAGGGATTAGACTCAAATAGACAAGATAGATACCATTCACTGTTAGCAGACCACCCACAGAGGTAAAAGAGATCAATTTTGTAAGTGGCATGAAAATAGGCTGTAGAGGACAGGGAAGAAGAGCATAGACCCTAAAGTCAACAAACAGATCCCACTTTGCTGCACTCCTAACCTTTATATGCTTCAGTTTCCTCACGTATAAAATGAGACGATAACATTCCCCCACTCCCAGAGTTGTTGGGAGGTTACATGAAAGTTTATGATAAAACAACTTTAGCAAGGTGCTCTAACAATGTTAATTGATATTTTTATTATTTGAGCATAGACATGGTCCTTTATCTAAACTATAAATAATTTGAAATACAGTAGCAAAGCTCTGTCTTCCTAAAGAAGCTTCTGGAGAATTTCTCCTGCTGAAACATCAAGGCCACCAATACCTATACAGAGAGCTATGGCTCACTCTTTCCCCAGTGGCAGAATTTGAATATTTTTATTCCAATTCATAGGTGAGTTGGACTAATTTGCTGGTGTTTGTTATCCTGTGAAGGTGAAGACAAATCACTTTCCCCATACACCCTAGAAGCCACATTCAGTGGCTTTATCCTCCCTTTGAATTGCAGTTATAAAAATGCCAGAGTCAAACCTGCTTTACTCTAGATTTCTTTGTGGAACTATAATTTTACTTTATCAAATTTTGCTTGAAACAAGTAGGCATGTACCAGAACCTGGATATCTTATAGCTATTTGACTGCTTTGGTATTCAGATTTGCCAGAAAAGAACTTGCTAGACCACATTTTAAATCATAGATCTGAGAAGGCACTTAAAATGACATCACATTCATCTCATTGCCTGGATAATGTGCTCGCCTTTTAGAAATATTATCAGAAAAACTGATTAGACTTCATAAAAATCAAGAAGTTCTGCTCCTCCAAAGACACTATTGAGAGCCTGAAAATGTAAGACACAAAATGAGAGGAAATACTGGTGTAGCATATCATATCTGATAAAGGACTTGCATCCAGAATATATAGGGAACTTCCAAAACTCAAAAATAAGGAAATGAAAAACTTAATTAAAAAATAGGCAAAATGTCTGAATAGACACTTCACCTCCAAAAATATACAAATGGCAAATAAGGATAAGAAAAGATGTTCATAGCTTGGCGCCTGTAGCACAGTGGTTACAGCACCAGTCACATACACTGAGGGTGGCAAATTCAAACCCAGCCCAGGCCAGCTAAGCAACAATGACAACTGCAACAACAACAATGAAAATATCTGGGCGTTGTGATGGGCACTTTGGTCCCAGCTATTTGGGAGGCTGAGGCAAGAGAATTGCTTGGGCCCAAGAGTTTGAGATTGCTGTGAGCTATGGCACCATAGTACTCTACCGAGGGTGACATAGTAAGACTTTGTCTCAAAACAAAAAAAAAAAGAAAAGAAAAGAAAAGAAAAGATGTTTATCATTATTAATTATTAGTGATATAGAGTTCCCACATTCAGGACTGGACAAGGGCCCCTGTTTTCCAATACTAAGCAAATATACTTTTTCTCTCCAACTGCACTCTCTGAACACAAGCAGAGGGTGAAAGGAGAAAAACAGTTTTTCCAGTATTTTATGTAAGCTGGGCCTTTTCTGGAGTGGACTCCCTGCCACTTTTGCTCAGAGCTGGAAGGACTACATTCATTTGTTAGTATACTCATTCATTGGCTAATCAACTTTGAAGCCTGCCAAGTCCTGGCCAAATGTAATTCTCAAAATCTCCCTATTTACAAAACAGTCTATAACCTCTAGAAAAAAGACATGTGGGGGAAAGGACTTCCTACTTAGGTCTCCCCAACTCTGCCAGAGGCTCTGGTGTCTTTCATTTCTTCTATATTCCTTTAATATATACTTTAATATTATTCCTAATAAATCCTATCTTATCACTGATCTCTATGGTCCGTGGGTTCATTCTTCAAACCTCTGAGACCAAGGACCTACTGCAGAGAGGAATTCTGTCAACATTAGGAAAATACAAATTTAAACCACAATGTGATACTACTACATATCTATCAGAATGCTAAAAATTAAGGAGTGACCATACCACCAATTGTTAGTGAGGGTGTAGAACTGGAAGCCTCACACACTGTTACTGGGAATGTAAAATAGAATAAAGCTTTGGGATGGCTGGAAGCCTATAATCCTAGCACTCTGGGAGGCCAAGATGTGTGGCTTGCTTGAGCTCAGGAGTTCAGAGACAAGTCTGAGCAAGAGTGAGACCCTATCTCTGCTAAAGAAAAAAAAGAGAAAAAATTAGCTGGGCATTGTGGCCAGTGTCTGTAGTCTCAGCTACTTAGGAGGCTGAGGCAAGAGGATCACTTGAGCCCAAGGGTTTAAGGTTGCTGTGAGCTAGGATGATACCACAGCACTCTACCCAGGGAGGCAGTAAAACAGACAGTAAAACTCTATCTCAAAAAAAAAAAAATAGCCCTTTCAGAAAGTCGTATGGCAATTTCTTTAAAAATTAAATGTACTCCTAGTATATGATCCAGACATTTCACACCTAGATGTTCACTCAAAAGACCTGAAAGTCTATGTCCATACAAAGACTCATACACAAATGTGCAGAATAATTTTACCTGTAATAACCAAAAACCAAAACAACACAAATATCCATGAACAGGTGAATAGACAAACTATGGCTTAACCACAAATGGAATATTACTCAGCAATTAAAAAATGAACTATGGATAAACACAACACCACATATAATAAGCCGAGTAAAAAAGCCAGACCAAAAAAGTACAGAATGTATGATTCCATGTATATAAAACTCCATGAAATACCCACTCCTTTTTACTGACAGACAGTGATCCACAGTCATCTGGGGTTGGGGAAAAGAGAGTGTGGGAAGGACTAGCCCAGAAGAGCAAGAAATACAAAGAGTCAGAAAGAAACTTGTGGGGGTGATGATCGTGATTGTGATACATCTTTTTATTGATCTTTTTTTTTTTTTTTGAGATAGAGTCTCACTTTATCGCCCTTTGTATAGTGCCATGGTGTCACAGCTCAACCTCAAACTCTTGGGCTCAAGTCATTCTCTTGTTTCAGCCTCCCAAGTAGCTAGAACTACAGGCGCCCTCCACAACACTCGGCTGCTTTTTAGAGATGGGATCTTGTACTTGCTCAGGCTGGTCTAGAACTCATGAGCTCATGCAATCCACCCACCTTGGCCTCCCAAAGTGGTAGGATTACAGGCATGAGCCACCATTTTATAGCTTTTTAAGAAACAGACTACTTTTAGAGCAGTTTTAGTTGGGTTCACAGCAAAATTAAGAGGAAGGTACAGAGATTTGTCACAGAACGCCAACCCCGGAGCCACATACACACAAGCATTATCCCCCATTATCAACATCTTCCACCAGAGAGGTACTTTTGTTATAAAGCTGACACATCTTTAGGGTGACAAATTGTTCACAAGCAGATGCATATGTCAAAACTTCTCAATTGTACACTTTTTCATGCACAATTCATTGTACAGTGATTACTCCTTAATAAAGCTGCTTTATAAGAAGAAAAATTATCCATGGGCTTACCCCCATTTTAATTGGAAAATGGGCTTCCCCGTGTTTTCCTTCACACTCAACCTTTTTGGCCTAATATTTGATTTACTCTACACCACAAGTAGAAATCAACCCACTGTACTTTTTCTCTTTTGATATTCCGGGTATTGCCCTCAGCAGTAGTAACCAGAGTTCTAGAAATCTCTGTCCACCCTCATAACACATCTCAACAGCTGCCGGTGGGTGGAGACTGTCCAAGCCAACCGGCAACTGCTCCAACAGCTGGGGGTGAGGTGGGGTGGGGCAGGAGTCTGGGAGAGCTGCAGGCCGCGGGAGGGCACACCTGCCACAGGATACCTGGCTGACACACAGCCCCCACTTGGAGTTAGCAAGGAAGATTTACACACCATAAAAAAAGGCAGAAAACCCATCTTTGATGGCATTTCAGCTGCTTCTCATTTCTGTCCTGTTGACCTCTTAGACTTTATAACTTTTTGGGAGCAGGTTGTATCTATCCTCACTCTGCCATTGTGAAACTGGCTCACAGACAAAGGCTTGGTTGGCAAGCCTGTTCCTTTGTTCCTGAGAGCCCAAGAAAGGCTCTTTGGCCTTTGTTTCTAAGCACAGTAAACAAAGACCTTGTTGGCTGCCAGTAAGCTCAAAGTGCTCATTAAGCAAGAAGTTTTTTTGGCCAGGGGTTGAAATGACATCATGCTTCCTCCTGGAATCCAGCTAGAGATAAAAATCGGGTCATTCCATTTACAGAGAGAATGCTCCCTTCTACTGCCAGCATTCAGGGGTTGCTGGCTTTCAAAGAGATCAAGAGAAAGAAGAGCCCATTTGAACTCAGGGTTTGAGACTGTCTCTTAAATGACCTCTACTTAATTCCTGATAATATGCAATGGAATTCCACTCCAAACGTCAGAGAGCTACCCAGTCTTTTACCCAATTTACAAGTTTAGAATCATCTTTCGGAGGAACAGGAGGATTTTGTGGTGGTTTATAAGTAATGTGGGGTGCTCCTCACTTACCTTTCCTGAGTTTTCAGATTGAATGTTTGGGCAATGCGGAGGTGGCCAGGTAGGTCTTAGTTGATAATGGGACAGCCCTTCAGGCTCTCTACCAGAGTACAAGAGGAAGTCAAAAATGGATTTTCTTCACCTTTTGACACCATTAATGACAATTTGAAGTGGAAAAAGAAAAGATATTGTGGACTTGAAGATGTCTATTGAGATTCCTTTAAGATAAAAACCAAAAAAGTACAATTTTCAGAGGCTGATAATCCACATCCTGTGTTCTGTCCCTTTCTTTCTTCCTTTTTTTCCTTTGTTTCCATATGTCTAGTTAGAAGACCCAATAATCAGCAATTTTTTAAAAATCCAAATCAATCTAGAATAATTGACATTTCCCAAAGAATCTTTGATAGTAAGGAAAATATGGACATAATATATCTGTAACTAGTTTCCAGATCCAAAATTTCCAGCTAGTTTCATGAGAATACTAGACATACCTAACAAAAAAACTAAAACAGAAAAAAGAACCCCCACATGATAGAAGTTTGTTTCTGATAGTCTATATTACATTTTTATTAAATATTAAAATGTGCAGCATTTTCTATTTTTAAAATGTTTTCAAAGCATATTTTGTCCCAAACAAGTAAAGTGCATATTTATTTTATTTTATTTTATTTTATTTTATTTTATTTTATTTTTTGAGAAAAAGTCTTAGTCTCTGTTTAGAGTGCTGTGGCATCATCATAGCTCACAGCAACCTCAAACTCTCAGGTTTAAATAATCCTCTTACCTTGGCCTCCCAAGTAGCTGGGACTACAGGCAACTGCCACGGTGCCCAGCTAGTTTTTAGTAAAGATGGGGTCTTGCTTTGCTCAGGCTGATCTCAAACTCCTGAACTCAAGCAATTCACCTGCCTCAGCCTTCCAGAGTGCTAGGATTACAGGCATGAGCCACCTCACCCAGCCTAAAACGTATATGTTAACACATATACAAACCCAGCACATTTTACAACCTACTACCACTAAGAATGATACATTCATTAGTCCACAGATTACTTATAAACCACCACAAAATCCTCCTGTTCCTCAGAAAAATGATTCTAAACTTAGAAATTAGGTTAAAAAACTGGGTGGGCTTTCTGTTTTTAATTAAATCATAGCTGTGTACATTAATACTATCATGGGGTACAGTGTGCTATTTCTATATACAATTTGAAATACTGTCATCCAACTGGTTAACATAGCCTTCATGTCATTTTCTTAGTTACTGTGTTAAGACATTTATATCCTACATTTAGAGAGATTCACATGTACCCTTATAGGATGAACCATAGGTGTGATTGCACCAATCACCCTCCCTCCACCCATCCTCCCCCTCCCCTCCCCTCCCTCTCCCCTTTCCCCATATTCTTGGACTATAATTGGGTTATAGCTTTCCTATGAAAGCTATAAATTAATTTCATAGTAGGTCTGAGTACATTGGATACTTTTTCTTCCATTCTTGAGATACTTTGCTAAGAAGAATATTTTCCAGCTCTATCCATGTAAACATGAAGGAGGTAAAGTCTCCATCTTTCTTTATGGCTGCATAGTATTCCATGGAGGGGAGGAGAGGGGAGAGGATGGGTGGAGGGAGGGTGATTGCTGGGATCACACCTATGATTTATCCTATAAGCGTACATGTGAATCTTTCTAAATGTGGAATATAAATGTCTTAACACAACAACTATGAGAATGACATGAAGGTTATGTTGGCCAATTGGATGAAAGTATTTCAAATTGTATATGGAAACAACACACTGTACCCCATGGTAGTATTAATGTACACAACTATGATTTAATAAAAAAAAAAGAGAGAGAGAGAGAGAGAGAGAGAATGTAAAATGGTGCAGCCACTGTATAAAACAATTCGGAGTTTCCTCAATAACAAGCATAAGATTACCATATGATGGGCAGCACCTATGGATCAGCGGGTAGGGTGCAAAAAAAAAAAAGCAACTTTCCTTTAATTTTGGATTTGGTGTAACAGACACTTCATAGGACAGAGTAAAGTGTGTGTGTCTCTGGAAAACAAATGCTTTGCTGGAGAACCTGTCTCTAAAATGTAAACCCCAGATATAAAGTATTTACCCACACCATATTTTTGATACATAAATATAAGCCCATTTCATTTTCTCTTTTCATTTTTCTTGTGTGCCTGTATGTGTCCACACATTGTGTGCGTCTGTTTGGCTTGCCTAGTTGCATACATGCACATTTTAAGGAAAAGTCTAACACAGCTAATTTCCTTTCACGTTCCACTAATGTCATGTCCTTTTTGGTAGAAGATATTTTTCTTTCCTACTCATCTTTTTACAACTGTTTTTATCAAGCTAATCTGCCCTTGAATTTATAGTTTGAGGCAGCATTGGCAATGCAAACCTAGAAAATACAGACAATGATAGCTATGGGGCCAGGCCAGGGTCCAGAAAACTGGCAAATTATACAACCTGAACAACAGTTGGTTATGAAATTGAGTTCCTCTGTTTAATTACATTGATTTAATGTCATTGTGTTTGTCACCCACCTCCAAGATATAAGATCAGCTTCAGCAAACAGTCTAGGACTTCTAAAATTATGAAAAAGAAACAAGTTAAGATCATTGTTAAAATTTTATTTTCTCAAATCACTCTCCCTATTTCTATGGGACAATATTTCATACTGAAAATTGTTGATGACATTTTCAAGGCCTATGCCTGTGCGGTGCTTCTCAGGTGCCAGGCTCCGTGCAAGACACTGAAAAGGCAGAAGAGGATGAGGAAAACAAGATGCCTGTGGTTATGGACTGAGTTGTAGCACGTTGAGTCCCTAAAATCCAAAGTGACTGTATTTGAAGATAGAGTTTTTAGCTAGATAATTAAGGTTAAATAAGGTCAAAAAAAAGTGCACTAACTAGATAGGTTGAGTGTCCTTAGGAAAAAAGACTGAGATTTCAGACGTCAGATACACGTGCACAGATTTCTCCCTCTCTCTCTCTCTCTGAGAAGTGTAGCCTTGTGTGAAACCTGTGTGTGTGTGTGTGAGTGATACGTGTGTCTAGATAGGCAAGAGAAAGGTAACCTGCTAATACAATGTGGTAAAAATGGAGAATTTTTTTTGACAAAGCAATACTATAGCTCAAATTTAACTACGTGGATATTGTCAAGACCTCTGTTCTAAAGATGGATAATCCTACAGATTAAAACACTGTCATTCGTCCTAAGGAAATGTCGGAAGACATAGGTAAGGCTGCTCAGACATCCATGTGGGACAACTTCTGATGAATGGAGAAACGGAAAAATCTCTCTTGGAATCTGCTTGACCTGCCACTTCTCCTGGGATATTTGAGAATCCTAATAATCTTCCTCATCTCCTGTCACTCCAAACACTTCAGCAGTACCCCCTCCTTGTATCTTAAAAGCAAAGTCATCTCACTCTTGTCTTAAGTCCTGGGAAGGGTCTAATGTCATCTGCTGTAGTAATATCCTCTGGGTTATCCCTCAGTCATCGGGAGAACACGCACCGTAGATACCACGCATGGACTAAAGCACAGCCGAAGTCGACTGCTCACTGTTACCCACGAATTTCATTTCCCGCGCGTGTACGTAATGACGTAATGACGCATGGCCCAGCCCCTTTCCCTCTGGCCCCTGGAATATGAGTAGAGGTAGTGTGCGTTTCTCTGAAGTGCGGCCCTGGGTGTAAAACATCCTGCACAATCTTCCATGTTATGTTTTTTCAAATTATGTGGCTGGAAACAAAAGATTTCAAGATGATGGGAATGTACTGAAGAGTCCAGGATTCTGGGTCATTGGCTCAAGATGAGCCTCCCAGGAAATCTGTCCCCCTGAGTGAGGAATAAGCTGCCATGAGTTATGGATTCTGCTCGCGAACATGGGGGGGTCTGCTTTAAAGAATTTAAAAGGTATTTTTACTGAATAATTCTGCTTTAAAATTATATTTTTACCCTTTAGGCAGCTGATGTTAGAGGCAAAATTTTCAGATGTTAAATGTGCTTCCAAACGGCACCTAACAGAACACAGAGCTGGGTAGGTCCTGTTGCAACTGGATTTCAGGGAGGAAGGTCTTCACTCCTGGGGTCTTTATTCACATACCATCTACTTATGAAATCCTGGTTACTGTATTACTACACTGGCCACATGTTAATTCACTAGAAGAATAACTTTATGAATTATTACATGCAACTTTGCCCTTGTTTCTGGGGCTATGGAATTTATAATTGGGCCCCCTCAAATTTCAAATGTTGAAATCCTCACCCTCAAGGTGGTGGTATTAGGAGGTGGGCCTTTGGGGAGATATTAGGGCATAAGGGCAGAGCCCTCGTGAATGGGGTGAGTGCCCTTATCTAACAGGCCCCAAGAGAGCTGGTTTGCCTTTTCCCTGAATAAAGATGCTGTAACATGGTGTTGTCTGTTAGGAATGGGCCTCATCAGATAATAAATCCGTCAGTGGCTTGATCGTGTCCTCCCTGGCCTCCAGAAAAGTGAGAAATATTGAGTCTTGTTTGTAAGCCGATTTGAGACACTTTGCTACTTATAGCAGCCCAAACAGACTAAGATAGACAACAAAACTTCCCAACATTAAAAAAGGCCTTTCTCTATTTTTCACCCTGAAACACTCTCCCCTGTTATTTCTAGAAGCAGTACAATTGCTTCTCAATGCTGCATAAAACTATAAAAAACTGCACATTCTGATGTGTGCCTGTGAAAACGTCTTGGAGAAGAATGGCAAAAACAGCCTAACTCTATCTCTTGGCATCCTCTTTGCCTTCCGAGGTTTACACAGAAGACTGTCACTAAGTCTCTTCAGATGGCACTCCTGAATTGTGCACTTTATACCACTGAACTCAGCCAGTCCACGGCAAGTCGTGACAGTGACATGGGAACCGACCGCAGCTGTAGCGACTTCATCAATTTGCCTTTTACCGCCTCGTGGTGACATGGGCCCTTGTTTTTGCTCGATGGAATTGTCAAAATAGCTTGAAGGACATAATATTTTTATGATTATTTTCAGTGTTTTTAACTTCAGAATATTTTATAAAGCAGCCAAACAAACAACGTTCCCTCAGTATATTAGCATACTTCAAAAATATAGAGCTTCTGTTGCATATTTATTAAAAAAGATCACCCTTCCATGACACTTGGCGGCTTACTTTGTAGCATTTGGTAAAGTCTAATTATTCAAACAGTTGTACAGTATCGTGTAAGGTACACTCAGGTACACAATCATTTTAATTTGGTTTAGAATTTGCTTTTCAGTCATTTGATGACTACATGACTGTCTCTGGCAAGGGACAGGTCACGTTAACAAGTTACTCAATTTCCCTGATCCTAACCCCACTTATGTCAGGCGGAACTTTGGATCCCACAAACCAACCCTCTGTGTTAGGGAGCAATACTGTCATCTAATAGTTCAGAAAATGGACAGATGACTGCCCCTGTGTGGGGAATTTCTCTGCCACAGGTGGTTCTTTGTTCTCTCCCCACTGCTGTTAGCCCTCTGGGACTCTGTGAGGATCACAGCAAAGAAAATATTTACTAGGATTTTCAAAACTGCCAGCCTCACAGGGGAAAGCCACTCTGCTATCCTGCTGCCCTGAGTCACAGCCATTCTGCACCATTTCCCTTGTTGCCATGCTCATCACAGAAAGGGTTGGAAGCAAAGCGGGGTAACACCTGCTTCTCCCTCATCCTCCTCCTCAGCTGCCGGGTGGTCTCCCCACCAAGCATCCTTTGGTCTGTCCCAAGACTCTAGGTATAATGCTTCCTCTCCTTCTGCCTTTCTCTACTCACCTACTTTTCTCTGTCCTACACTCTTGCCCTAAACATGTCAGTGACAACCCAAAATTCTCAGTTTCAGCCAGAACCCAAATCAAGGTCCTACCATCCCTCTAGTCCAGCCAAAAACTTGCTTATAATTTTTCTCTAGTACCAACTACTCTTTAGTAAATTGTGACTCCTGTGTATGACTCGTAACTCTTAGAATTCAAACTTTAGGGTATAGAGAGGATATTTCGGGGGCTGCTCAAAATGTGCATCCCACATTCCACGCTCAGCATTTCCACTCCCAGCAATCCCACGCCAGGTCTGTTGTTCTTGGGTGAAATATTTCTATTTTTGCAAAGCACCCAGATGATTCAAAATCAGGTGATTTCAGCCTCCTGCATTGAGATACAGTGCTAGCTGCCACCACATTGACATTCTTGATTGTTCAGGACATATTCTAAGACTCATTAATAATTTCTATAATTATTATTTTTCTATTTTTGGTAGCAATGCTTTTCTCTTTGTTGCAGAGATACTTAGGATCCTTGTATCTTCTTAGTGGATGAATTTTTTTTTTATCATTATATAATGTCTCTCTTCGTAACCATTTTCCTTGATTTATGTTATCTTTGAATTCAATTATTATCCAAATTACATTTACATTTGAGGAAATTGATGACATAGCAAGGCTCTGGCCTGCCATTTTATTATTTACTTTCTGTTTGTTTCCTCTGTTTCTAATTTCTTTCCTTCCCTTTTCTTGTCGTCCTGTAAGTTTCATCAACATACTTTAAGGAATTAGTCTCATTAATTTTTAGGGTTTTTAAGGATGTTACTTTGTATGGTTTTCTTGGTGATTTTTTTCCCCCAGAAATTACAATGTACACGTGTTAACCTATGATAGTCTGTTGGCCTCGAGGCTAACTCACTTCCCGTATAGAAAACTTACTTTCATATAGGTCTTCTGCCCTCTCTACTTTTAAAAATATAATTGTGTTAAGTATTTCTTTTATGTGCAGTAGGACCACCTTAGATGGTATTAAATTTTTGGTTCCAATCCTCAAATATGATTTAAGAAACCAGTGAGGGGGATAAACTATTATTCCCATTTTTTTACAAATCTATGTTGATCTTTTCTTTCTGAAGTTCCAGGTATTGTGTTATCATTTGTTTCATTTATTTTCTGTTTAGAGAACTTTGTTTAGCCATTTAAGAAGGATTGATTTGTTGGCAAAAGTTCTTCATTCTCCTCTACTTAGGAATGACTTGACTTCCTCTTCATTCCTGAAGGATATTTTTGGTGGATGTATAGAATCTTGGATTGATATTTTTTCCTTTGTGATATAAATGATGAGACAGCCTGTTTCTGGCAATTTTTCTTTATTTTTTCTTATGATAAAGTCTTAAATCAAGTTATAAGCTTTGCTGGAGAAATAATCTGCTCATAGATTTCAACGGAGGATTCAGAGGTTGACAAAGGTAAAATATAATTCAGCAATAGAGAGTGAAGGGAGATTAGAACAAGGCCTGAAAGGAAGTAGCAATGAGTATTTTAAACAGAAGTGGATAACCTTCCTCCTTTGAGACTAAAGGGAAGAAAGGAAAGATGAGAGGGACTTACAGGGTAATCTTGGTAATGGGGCCTGTTTTTTGAGCTGGCCTCTCTCTGTGTGTCAGTCTTAGTAAAATGTGAATAAAGATACAGCATTATCCACACACCCACACACTGAACTATAAGCCAACTCCTTGATTTCTTCCAATCTGAAGACATACCTGTGTATTCTCATTCTGAATAAAATGAAGCCACAGAGACTTTAAACATATGCACAACCACAAAAGCAGTTGTGTTAGATTTATAGACACTTTATGATATTCTGAAACATGAAATCACCCTGAATAATGTCCAAGGGGGATTTGATTCCATCCAATGTTTGCCTGACACTCTGGCCTTAGAACCTAACTGGGGGTTATATCAGACTCCCCACATTTTCATCTGTGCATGACTTCAGGAATTCTACCAACTTTTTGTTGAAAAATTTTAATGAACTTATCAATACTTACATGAGCCCTGAAAACCAAAAAGAAGAAGACAAAGTACTGTTTCTTGGCAATAAACAAGTAAAATATTAAGAAATATTTTCAGTATTACAGAAATAACCATTATTAGAATAAAACTTTGTGAACAAGACTGATCTACTTGTTCAATTTTTACTTTTTAATTTTTTTTTTTATCATACTGCTTCTTAGCACCAGGACTGGTAATTAAAAAAAAATTGATTTAACAGAATATACACATCGAAATGAACTGTTTTCCTACAGAGTAATCTTGTTTGTATGTGTATCCAAGTTTGTTGCCAATGTGAGAAACCTTTTGGAAACTGATTTTTGGGAAAGTATCCAAAATCTGCAGCGTGTTCTTTTAAGGAATCTTGATGATGGCAAAGGAAACCAGCTGGCTGAGCTGCTGAGACATGGAGAACACTGATCTGTTAAACCAGAGGTGAGCTCTGTCAGCTCCCACGCAGGCAAGAGAGTACTAAGTCCTCTTGTCTGTCTCTCTCTATAGATTTTTGGATTCTCTAAGTGAAGCTGCCATATTTCAGTCATTTCAGTGTCCCAAGCACACTTCTTGGTACCTAACAGGTATTCTAGAAACTGAGTGTTGAATTATTGAATTCAGTGTTCTAATTCAGATCATAGTTAATGGTCCTAATGATTTGAAATGACCCTACATGTTTCTCTGGCTGTTTGCAAATAAGCACAAGATGACTTTTTCCCATGCACGCATGCCGTTTCCACAATGTGTAATTATATACTCAGGACGTACTATGTACTATTTTCCAACCCCATCCTCTCCTTGAAGTGGAATATTCTCATGGGGATTATACAAGATTGATAGTTGGATTCATTTGTCAACTAGATACCCGGATCCAAATGAAAGCTTTCACATTTCAGTCCCTTAGAAATGTAATGAAATACCTGTCATGGATAATAAGTTGCAATGAAGAGCTTGAGTACCTTGAATGGCAGGCTTTCTGTGATTCCAGTTCTCGTGAATTTGAATTATGTAGTTAACTATGCTAAGGATGGTACGACTAAAGAAAGATGTAATAATTTCAATAAATATCATAATCAATAACAGATAAAAAAATCACTTTATTTTGTATTAAAATTAAAAAAAAATTGGGTTTTTCTTCAAGAGACTTTATTGCAGAAACTACTTGATGTGGTCCAAAAGTTATTTCATTAGCTGATTTCTTGTTGCCTTTTATCAACTTATTTTTTGTTTTTCCATTCTTCTATCTCTCTAGTCTCTACTTATTAATCAAAAATAAATAATATAATTCATTGAACAAACATAGATTTCTAGGGCAAAATGACTCAACAAGCTTTAGTATCATTGATTTTCTATGTGTGTGATCCTAAAATTGTAACATGAGCAACCATGAAAGTTAAATTTTCCTTTCTTTACCACGTTCATCAAAATATACACACATAGCAAATCAGAACAATTTTCTGTATGTCACCCAGAATCAAAAGTTATATTGCACTGATAAATGTGAATTTCCACTTCAGGAAAGTTCCTTTTTCCAGTCTGTGTTTTATGTGGTTATTTGTTACTGAAACAAACCAAATGGCTAATCAATACAAATGGCCCTTGAGGCCTTGAGAGACCGCAAGAAAGTGTAGCATCATTAAACTAAATTACAGACAAGCACTTAAGGAGACAAATAAGTACTTTGTTATCATAAGTCTTCATTTGTGTGTGTGTGGGGGGTGAGGATGACTGAAAATGTTTACAGAACATACGTGGCACTGGAAATAAGACTTCTGCGGTGGTGTCCTAGTATTTAAGTATACGTTTATTGCTGTGGCTGTTTTCATCAGCTAGAAAGTGCAAACCTGGAGGTAGAGATCTGATGGCATTTTTCTGAGCCCAAACCCTATCTATTAGGCAACGCATAATATGACCCAGGAGATGTGACAACCAGGGAAAGGTGAGTAGAAGGAGTAAAAGGGGCCAACTGGAGCTCATGAGTTTAATGTCATTTATTCAACAAATGTGAACCCTGGGCTGCACCTGGAGAAGGTGGACACTGGAGGAAACACAAAGAAAATAACTCTAAGTGGACACCTAAGCATGAGGGAAGAACACAGCTGAAACTCCCAGGTAACTGTGAGGGTAGAACACAGCTGAGACTCCCGGGGAACCATAAAGGTGGAGCACAGCTGAGACTCCCGGGGAACCCTGAGGGTGGAGCACAGCCGAGAACCCCAGGGAACCGTGAGGGCGGAACACAGCTGAGACTCCTGGGGAACCCTGAGGGTGGAGCACAGCTGAGACTCTCAGGGAACCGTGAGGGTGGAGCACAGCCGAGAACCCTGGGGAACTGTGAGGGTGGAGCATAGCTGAGACTCCCAGGGAACCGTGAAGGTGGAGCACAGCTGAGACTCCCGAGGAACCCTGAGGGTGGAGCACAGCCGAGACTCCCGGGGAACCCTGAGGGTGGAGCACAGCCGAGACTCCCGGGGAACCCTGAGGGTGGAGCACAGCCGAGAACCCCAGGGAACCGTGAGGGTGGAACACAGCCGAGAACCCCAGGGAACTGTGAGGGTAGAACTTTACACAACAGTTTGTAATATAAAATGATCATGCTGGCTCGGGCCTATACCTCACGTGGCTAGGGCACCAACCACGTACACCACAGCTGGCGGGTTCAAATCAGCCTGGGCCTGCCAAACAACGACAATTATGACCAAAAAATAGCTAGGCGTTATGGTGGGCGCCTGTAGTCCCAGCTACTCGGGAGGTTGAGGCAAGAGAATCTCCTAAGCCAAAGAGTTTGAGGTTGCTGTGAGCTGTGACAGCACAGCACTCTACCCAGGGCAGCACCTTGAGACTTTGTCTCAAAAGTAAAGAAATATAAATAAGATGATGGTGCTGGAGAGTTAGTACTTTGAATATTTAGTTGGCCACTATCTTTCTTTTAGAAGAAAAGGCGTCCTGAACCATACAAACTCATTTTTTGACCCTTGTATTATGTCAATATTCTAGCAGTCAATATCTCTAAATTACAGAGTATTATGTTGATATTTGGCAATGGGATATGAAGGAAAGCCTGAGGGTACTTATGTAGAGGGCAGGAAATGACAAATATAGCCAGAGGAAACCTACCCCATGCCAGCAGTCCTTGGAAACTTAAATAGAATTCGATTTCTTATATTAATGTTGCTATTTTTTAGTGCATTTACAAATAGTAAATTTTGAAACATCAATTTTTCTTTTTCTGAGTATGAAATGTTTTTAAGAGCAGATTGTCTTCATTCAGGAGCCTTTACTCTTGTGAGAACAATAAGAAAATTTACAAAGGTCCTAAGAGATATGAAATTTGAATACTAAGATTCTCGGCACTTGGGTTACTTGTGCAAGAAAAAAACATAATTGCTGGAAGCTCCGACTATCTTGTTACAGCGTATTTTTTGGAAAGTTTTCACTGAGGCCCCTTTATTAGCATCACTGCAACATTCCCCCTGCCTTCTTTTCTTGGTCTTACGCTCCACCTCATCATCGACTTCTGTCAGCTAGGGATACTGACACTTTGCCACTGACTAGATAAAAACATATTTTTACCTTGTTTTAATTTTCTTCTCAATGTTTTGGTTTGGGGCATGTCTGTTTAGTGTATGTTTATCTGCAACACTACCAGAACAGATCAGGAATGCACAATTTTAGAGTCTTCTATTGTAGATAGAATAATGATCCCCTCAAAGAAAAGGTATCTGCACCCTAAACTTCAGAACCCGAGGATGTAGTACATTTCACAGCCCAGGGGAATTAAGATCTCACGTAAAATTAAGGTTGCTAATCTCCTGACCTTAAAGAAAAAGTTTATCCCGGTTTTTCAGACAGTCCTAGTGGATCCTTAAATGTGGAAAAGACAGAGACATGTGAAAAATAACTTTGAAACGATGTGATGTGACAAAGACTCAAGTTGACATTTGTGCCTTTGAAGGTAGAGGAAGGGACCTTGAAACCAAGGAACAGAATGGATTCTGGAAGCTGAAAAATGCAAGGGAACGGACTCACTCTTCGAGGCTCCTGAAAGAAATACAGCCCAGCTGACACCCAGATTTCAGTCAAGCGAGACACGTCCAATTTCTAACTCAACAAAACGTAAGATGATAAATTTGTGTTTTAAGCCAGTCACTTTGTGGTAATGCATTCCAGCCACAACAGACAATGAAGACATCTGTAGGGATGGATTACAATAAAACAATCTGGAAACTACTTTTCCTTAAGTTTTTGAAAAAGTGCCACAAGGAACATGGTAATCAACTGTTCTCGATTTTAACCAACAGCCATAGATATAATAATAGAAAATAAAGTAATTTGAATGGGAGTTTTATTGAGATTGAGCTTCATTTTACAGACTCCAAGTGCTTTGGGAAATCAAATACTAATTCCAGAAAGAAATAGAAGAACATGCGAGATGTTCCCTGTGTTCAATTTGTTTAGACTCCACTCCATGGGAAAGGGAGAAATGAGCTACTTTCCTTTGTGTGGCCCATCTCTGCTCACAGGTCTATATAACTGAAGAATAAATCACAAGTGAAGACCCTGAAAGGTCAAGCAATAAGGGTCAGCACTCAGTTGGACTAAGTTGCAAGCTGAGAATGATACTTAATACGGAGCAGATCGTCAACTTGCCAATCCAATCAGTCTCTGCTTTCATGTTAGGCTTTTTGCTTTGTAGGCTCTAGTTTATGGCAGCCAATATTTATTTTCACCTAGACTTTCCTTTCTTCCTTCTTTATAAAATCTATGGAACTGGAATGTACATCTGCATTCTACTTAAGGCAAGGTATTAATTCAAGCCAACTAGTAAGCTTCCACCCTCACTTGATTCTAATTCCAATCCCATTATTGTATAAAATTTCATGTTTACAACATTCTTACTCTGTGTTAACAATAACAGTTTCAGTCACCAGGGCTTATGGGGCCTTCCATACTTCCAAGCAGGCGCACACACACACACACACACACACACACACAATACTATCATGAAAAAGACACAAAGTAAAACCAAACATTCTACAATTTACTTTGCAAAGTAGTAACGTTTGACTAACTGCTGGTAAGACCTTTTTATTCAGTACAGAAATCATTGTGGTGTTCCAAATGTTTAGGAAGGACAGTGAAGGCAAACTCTTTTTCAAGTTTCATGGAAAATCCCGGTGGGAAAAAAGTTAAACATACGGCAAAACATCCATTTAAGTCTCAGAATCTCAGAAACTTACTACAATACAAAACACTGGGAAAGAGGTTTAAGGAAAGTACTAAATTATGACAGGTATTAAGTAATGATAATAGGATTTTCTACAAATTTTAATTAACTAGTCTTTTGAGATTATGTTCATTGCTAAATTAGCTAATTGAAATAGATCTTAAGAAGTTATAAAACATTTCATTCTGATTTTCTTCCATGTGTAATCCATTCAATTAGCATTTGAAAATATTAGGATGTTTTGGTATAATTATATGAAAGTCAAGATGGTCTCAGAATTTTTCATAACCAAAATAGGTATATGGATGTTAAAGAAGCATACATTTGGAACATAGATATATTTAGGTGGGTTTTTTTTTTTTTTCTTCTTAACCCTGGTGAGAAGAGACAATTGGGGAAGGAGAATTGGGCTGAGAATCAGTAAATTTAAAATCTCATCACAACTTTTGTCACTAAGGAGGATTATATTGGGCTGATCATTCTACTTCCTGGGCCTCAGTTTTCATAAACATAAAATGAAATATTGGATTATAATCATCTAGTCATTAAACCAAACAATTGAGAGCCTCCTACGGACTTTTATATAAGCAATGGTGATACAAGGATAAATAGAGTAATGTGCAGAATTTATAACCTAATTTCCCTTCCTGCAGAAACGGCTTTTATCTATGTGCCATAAATCATTACAACATGGTACTCAAGCAGTTTAATATTGACAATTATATGTCCTGTATCTAGCAATTCAAGTTTTCTAGTATTTCAGATTTAAGTTCTTATGATGGCAAAATAGCATTACTTACGTTTTAAAAAATATCTGGAACACTGGTAAATACAAATCTGATGAAGTTTTTTTTAAAAACCATTTGAATATGAACAACCCCAAATGCTTTTAGTCAATCAAAGTCAAGTTGAAAGATAATCATATACAATTGACTCATTCTATCAATATGGACAGGATTGCCGTATTACTTTTGATGGTGGCCTTTGAGATGTTTTCAAGGAATTTCCAGTTTATAAAATAATGTTTGAAGTAAAGAGGAAAATTTCCCAAAAATGTTTATTTGAAACAATTTGCTATTGCTTTCTTTGTTTTAACCGCTGAGATGGAAGGAATCATATTGACATCTAGGAGTCATATAAGAAGACGAAATAACATGATGAAGTTCCCAAATATTCAAACATTTTTTTAAAAATGTGCAAACTTGATTCTATAGAACAACCTGTGTTTTGTATTCTTTTTCTCTCTCCTTCTTTTCTTTGTATCCAACAGATTTCCTTATTTAAATTGTTCCATTATGATTTTATGTATATTATATATACAATATGTTATTCTATCATGCACTCTTACTTTTGTTTTTAATTAGAATTTTAAATATAATTTTCTTTCTTTTGCCATTTTTTCTCATTGTCTATCACCTAATCCTCCCATTTTTCTCTTAGTTATCATTCACTTATATTTCTGCTAAGAAACCACACTGACAGGGAATAATCCTTAGCTCCTCCTTGCTAAAGTCCTAAGGAGTCTTCATGGAATGCTCACGATTTACCCTACCCAATCCTTGACAGTTTACTGGTTACTCATTTTCCTTTCATATTCTGCTTGTCACCATAGCTGTCATTAAGCCTCGATAACTCACACCCTGAGGGAGTAAACCATCAGTCTCATTTCACATCCATAAATAGTCTTTCCCCAAACCATCAGATTAAAGATTTCCTTATTAATGTCTCTAAAGAAGGATATAGTTTGAACTATTTACCTGTAATTGATAAACATGGACCCTGCTTGAAAAAAGCACTGTTACTCTCATAATAGTTCAGTTGTTTCCTAATTACCCCTTTCTCTTAGTACTGATGGATTCCTTTTCAGTTTTGGAAACTCCCTCCCAATAAATCTTCAATTTGGTCAGGTGCAGTGGCTCACACCTGTGATCTTAGCACTCTGAGAAGCCAAGGCAGGTGTATTGCTTGAGCTCAGGAGTTCAAGACCAGCCTGAGAAAGACAAGACTTCCTACTCTACTGTTAGTCACCCATGGTCTCAGCTACTTGGGAAGCTGAGGCAAGAAGATGTCTCGAGTCAAAGAATTTGAGGTTGCTGTGAGCTATGATGATGCCATGGCACTCTACCTAGGGTGACAGAGTGAGACTGTCTTAAAAGAATGAAATGAAATACTTCTTCAATTTGTCTTTTGTGACTCTGATTACCTTAGACTCTTTCAGGTGAAAGTCAGAAATTGAAGTTCACCCAAGTTAAACCATAGGGAAGCAACAGTGTTGCCTTGCATAGCCAGTAGTTCAAGGGCAGATTCCTCCCAGGTTCAGTTAGATCTAGGGGATCAAATGACATTACCTGCTCTCTTTTTTTCTCTTTCTTAATTTCTGAGTCCAGCATCCTTCATGTGTTGATGTTGACCTAATTATTTGCCCTTCTACAAAATGGACTGTATTTCTCCTTTTAACATTATCAAGACAATGTTCTAAAAACTTAAAATATGAAAGTTAGCCTTTTTCATCAACAAAAGAAATTCAAAGACTCCTTCGGGCTTTTGCCAATCTCTAAAAATACCCAGGAAGATACACTAATCCGTGTGGCCTTGTCTACACGCTGCATGCTTCTCTGTAGTGGTATAGGTAGAACGGACAGATAATGGGATACCGCCTTGGTTAATATCTCTACCAAAGTTATATGTAATGAAGACAGTATTCCCAAAGGGAGATGGGGAAGAATTCTGACCAGACAAAAAATGGTATTTGGAATAGTTCAATTTATACAAACTCTTCTCAAATGATAGAATTCTAGGGGGTAGCTTTATGAAAGCAACTGAACTACTGTAGACATTAGAACATTTTTTTAAAAAAATGGTTAAATCCAACAAATAGAAAATGTAGGTACAGACTGCATAATTGATTTAAGTAATCTATGCATTTTTGTGTCAATATCCTTCCTGGATTTGTTAAATTAGACTGCAGTCACCATATTTTTTCATGTCACATGGGGTTACAACACGTTCACATTTATTAGTGAACTGAAAATTTGGAGTCTCGTTGACTTGTTTTCCTGCCCAATGCTCACCTCCTCTAGCACTTAAATTTTCATGTTGGAAACTGCTTGTATTTTATTCTCAGGCTAAAACCAAAAGCTATAACAGTCTCTGCCCCACAATGCTCCAGTTCACTAAGAATGAACTTTAAATCCTTTAAAGTAACCTGTAAGATTTATTTACCAAAATGTGTCCCCATCCCTCACGTCCTCCTACTGGAATCCACTTGCCCCACTCCAGCTGCATGTCCTTCAACACTCCTTGAAGTTGTCCAAACCTGCCAAGCCCACTCCCAGCTCAAGGCCACTGCACTTACTGTCCCCTCTTCCTGGGACACTCCCTCACATGGCTAAGGTCTTTATTCAAATATCTTCTTTTCAGGTAGGACTGTATTCGCCATTCCATCTAAAATGAACAAGCAAACATACTGTCTCTGTCCCATTAGCCTCTGTAATTTTTAATGCACTAAGCATCTATTGTCATTATTATTTTTGACACTGAAAAAGCATATACAGGGTAGCCATAAAGTTCTTGTGCAATTTAAAATAGTGTGCAATTTAAAATTGCCCACAAACTTTATGGCCACCTTGTATATTTATGAAGTAGAGAGGGAGGCATTCAGCGTATGATGGGCCAACCTGAATAAAATTAGTCTATTCATCATCTCAAACAATTACCAGTTCTTTGTGCTAGAAACAGTCAAAATATTCCCTTCTAGCTATTTCAAAAGACATAATAAATTATTTTTAACTATAGTCACTCTACAGTGCTGTAAAACTCTAGAATTTTTTCCTCTTACCTGTGTTTTTAAAAATCTCTTAACCAACCTCTCCCTGTCTCTTCAACACACGCTTTTCCCAGCCTCTCCTAACACCTATTCTATTCTGTACTTCTATGTAATCAACTCTTCAAAGCTTCCACATATGAGGAGAACATGCAGAATTTAACTTTCCGTGCCTGGATTATTTTACTTAACACAGTGTCCCCCGGGCTCATTCATGTTGCCAAGAATGACAGAATTTCATTCTTTGAATGAATAGTATTTCATTTAGTTTCATTTCATAGTATTTCATTTACATATGCCACATTTCCTTTATACATTAATATGTTGATGGACACTTAGGTTAGTTCTGTATCTTAGCTATTATAAACAATGCTATAATAAGCTATCTCTTTGAGAAACTGATTTTCTTTCTTTTGGATATATACTCAGGAGTTGGAGGATAATTTTTTTCATAGCATATATTACCAACCAACATACTATATTTTTGTTTGTTTGTTTTCTTACAAATTAGCATGTGAGGTATCTGACAGAAAAAAATAATTTGCTCGTTGCTATATTTCAGCACCCAGGACAGTACCTGACATATGCTTGTTCACAGTAAGTATACGTTAAATAAATCCCTGAAGGGAGAATGAATGGATAAATAATTCCATCATCCAGGACCAAATGCAGAATCAAGACCCTTGTCTGTCAGAATATCATATCTAGTGGTCCCACTGATGCTTCAAGTTTGGCCAGGAGACCTGCATCAAGCGGATGGTATGTGCTCGCGGTAAACGTGAGTCTACAAGAAAAAAAATACAGAAATTGAAACACCAAAGTCCATGAAGATGGTCAGCCTGAGCAAAACCCCAGCACAGGGGAAAGCTGAGCTAAGATAGGGCATATGATGACCTTAATAACCTGCCCCCCCCCACCTGCTTCACTTTTTTTTTCTTATGCTAGTTGTAGCTTGTTTTCTTTTACTTGAAATTAAATATGTTCTAAAAGTTCTGATATTTCTTCATAAAAGTTATCTAGTGCCTTCAATGTAATCAGCAATGGATGAGTGTATCAGTTTTTTAGCACTTGAATTTATTTTTGTAAATGGTGCTAATTAGAAAAACAATACCATATTACTGTTTTTAAGTAGATATGAATTCTAGCCATCTTTGTGTGACTTATTGATTCCTACCTTTTACCTGTGTATCTATTGACTCACTCTATAGCACTGGCTTGGGAATTTGAAGGCACCCTTTATACATAAACTCACTCTCACCAATCCATCAATTATGCTTATACTCAATGTTTTCCCCCATATTAACAAATCCAGAGAACCTTAAAGCTGGAAGAATCTAAGAATCAAATTATACCCATTTATTTTATAATCCAGGATACTGAGCTCCAGAAAATTGTAATAATACAATAGGAATTAAAAAGCCATCCATGATTTATTTTGCATACCCCTTATCCTTTTCCTAGTTAAAATTTCATATGTACATATTCATAAATAGAAATGCAGCTGTGAAATAGAAACCAAATTAGCAATCAGTGGTGACTGAAGCAGGTGCAGCCCTTAAATTTATCTTGTCTGACATTCCAAATGATGCAACAAGTGCAATAACCCTCACCATGTTCAACTGCCAGAGCCTCATGCAAGTGAATGGAAATACCAACGGGAAAGGTCAAGGCTAATGTCAGGAACTCGGTGGCATGACTACTAGTCAGACATTATGACTTACATGACAATAATAGCCTTCAATAATGGTAGAGTCAAGGCTTGACTTATTCAATTTAGTTTATTTTATTCAGCGTTCAAAATGCAACCTGGGCTTTCACATTAGTATCTATTCACTAGGACCTTTCAGCTGTAGGATTCTATCATAGGAGTAAAAGAGTACTCAGAAACAGTGGTTGTAAATTACTAGCACAGCCTATGTAAGTTTGGAGCATACAACGGTAGCTTTCTTAACTCGCAAAAACTGATGGAGAAAAGCTACCCCAACCTGGGAGATGTCTGAGCATCTAATAATTTCATGCATGATTGCAGCAACTTAACGGGCACTAAGATCTTCCCCATACAGGTTAGAAAAGACCTTGTGTATACAGTTGTGTAGCGTTAGCCATATATTATCTTATAATTTTTGTAACAGTTTTGTAGAAGCATAATACTTACCACCATTAAACACACAGAAATTAAGGCACACAGAGGATCAGAAACCCCAAAGAATTATTATAATAATTGACCAGTTTTAATAAGATTAGAATTTGCTCTGTTAAATTTGAAATTATCATTTCTTCCTTTGCTAAACATATTAAGCCTCTATTATGTCCAGGGACTGAGGTGGAGTCAATACACAGTAGTTAAAAGAAAAAAAAAAGGTGAGGTCTATAGATATCATGGTCTCACTAACAGCAGCAGGGAGGCAATCAAGATGATTCTTCACAAGTCTGGAAGAAGTTCTTGAAAACTAAATGGAACAAACCAGTGAAAGAAAGAGTGAGGCGTGAGGAGTGGAACAAGGAGGTCCAGAGCACGCTCTGATGAAGCCGCCTTTTAGTCAACGTATTAGCGATGGTCAGCAGCCAGCCCTCCAAAAACACACACATGTGAAGAAAAGTTTTCTTGCATGGTCATAAGTTTGGCGTAATCAAAAGACAAAAATCAAAATGTCTATAAGGTTGGAGTGGCCAACAGAGAGGAGGTCGGGGAAACGAAGAGGGGTCAGCCTCAGTCCCAGAGGAGGATTTCTAAAGACTGTGAACAAGCATCAGAGAGATTGAAATAATTGCATCATAGTCACAAAATGTGATTGGTATTTTTAAAGGATAATCTGGCTTGCTTTGCAGAAAATGGACTCTGAGAGAAATGGTCAAAAGTTGAAGAAGACTCGGTGAGAATGTGTTGGGAAAATCAGCTTAGAAAGAATAGGGAGCACGTCTGAAGAGAAAAAAAGTGAAGGGTAAAATCATACTTCTTAAATTGTTGTCATTAAAGATAAAGATATACCTTTAGAATTCTCATAACTGTCCCCCCGGGGGGTAAGAGAAGGAGATAGGACAGGTCTGGCGATAAAACCTAACAGTGGTTGGGGTGCTCCCTGTGGACTCAGAGTCCCTGCCTACTATTAGTCTGTATTTATCACATCATATAATACATTACTTGCTTATCTAGTCCAAATATCATCTTTGTGAGCTAGAGATGAGTCTTATCATCCTCCAGGCCTTCATCTTAGCATGTAGCTGGTACTTGATACATTTCTGTCACAGATTTGCAATAGTTCCATCAATCAATTATCCAACATAGATTCCCCCCACACCCCGTGTCCTGGGATAGACTTCCTGAAGACTCTTGGCCTCCCCCCACCCCCACCTCACTTCAAATGCCTTTTAGCTTCAGGATGGATGCGAGCCCAGGACACAAGTCACGTGGTGACTGTGTTCACGCGTCTATTACCAGAGTCCATGATATATAAAGGTACAGTTTAACACTTTTAGTTCTGGGCAGGAGGTTGCTGCAGGGTGAAGAAGTGAGACTGAGTCTTGTAATGTCATTTTTGTGCAAATTTGAATGATATTTCTTTCACTGTTGTTATGTTATTTTCTTTGTTTACATTTGAATCTAAATTTGTTATTAGAGAAAACACAGAGAGACTGTAGTTTTCGGTCCGTCAGTTACCCAGTGTTTCCTCTTAGAAGCTGCCCTCTTTCCCCTGTAGACTCAGATTTCCTACTTTTCCCAACTTTCCCTTTATAACTCAGACAGCCTACAGCTTCCCAGGTTAGTCATTTTCAGTTTACTTAATAACTCTCATAGTTAGGAATTGCATCTTTAGGTTCTGGATTCTGATGACTGAGCACAGGGTCAAGGACAAGGATGATAATTGTAAACAAGGGAGGGAGGGAAAGAAGGACCCAGCTACAACAGGGACCTTAACAAATGCAAACATTGTAATCTAGTCATTTGTACCCTCATATTAATCTGAAATTAAAAAAAGAGAGAGAATAATGAGATTCTTAGATCCCCGTATCACCAGGTCCTGAACAAAAGGTTTGGTCCACAGCTTTCCAAAAATAAAACTTTTTCAGGTCTTTGTTTCAAAACCACAAAAGGCCTAACAAGGTTCATATTCACTTACTTTTTTTAAATGGCCAGATGTCTCCTTTGTACCGAGAAAAATGAGAATGAACTTTGAAAAATACGACCAGTCTATGGTGTATAATGTGGTGTTTGAGATATTCATCCACGTTATAGGAAGATTAGGTTAAGTTAACATTGTCATCCCCTTACCAGGTGTTTTTGTAGTGAGAACATCAACAAATCTATTATTTAAGCAATTTTCAATACACACACAAAAATATTACTAACTGTGGTCCCATGCAGTGCAATAGATCACTCAAAGTTTTTGCTTCAGATTACATTGGATCCCATAATCACACATAATACTTATTTTTAATTAAAAGGAAATTAATTATTTTAAATACTGCAGGTCTGTTTCCATATCACTTCTTATGCTTTTTCCCAAAATCACATTCTTGGAAACCTGGATCCTGTTAACCAATGTTGTTGCTCTACGCTTACAATGAAACTAATTACATTAGCTTACAAGGAATCCTATTCAGGGGAGCTACATGGAATTTATATTTCTTTTAAGTTGAATCACGTTAAATATTACCAAGGATCATATGGAACAGGAACAGAATAAATATAGGTAATCTGCTTCTTTCCAAAAGATTGCAATACATTAAGGAACATACAACTGGCTCGGATTAAATAATAAACAATGTAATGGTGGGTTATATAATTAATTACTGACTGCATAACTTATAATTTATATTTTGTGCTGATTTGTATGTGCAATAGCCCCTTACCAAGCAGGCTCTTACAACTGGAAACTTTGGCAAGTTTCACCATCTTCTCTTCTCAGTTAGTCCATCAACTAAATGAAGAATATA
This sequence comes from Galagoides demidoff, assembly GCA_963574575.1. Taxonomy (NCBI): domain Eukaryota; kingdom Metazoa; phylum Chordata; class Mammalia; order Primates; family Galagidae; genus Galagoides; species Galagoides demidoff. Next base: position 6,914 of record CAUYQV010092949.1, on the reverse strand, counting down.
ATACTGTCTATCATATAATATTGCTTCATGGTTAAATACAGAGTAGATAACAGGAAATGGCCTGGTGCTTGCAAAAATTAGACTCAAAAATGTAAACTATCATTATAGTTGCCGTTCTCACTGTTGCTGTCGTTGTCATGGTCATCACATCATTTTGGTGGCCACTTGCATATGCATATGTGGCTTGCAGGGTCCCCAGTGTTAATATTCATTCCCCAATATCCATCCCACCTCTTCAGTGCTGGCGCTTGCCAAGAGCTTGTTTCTAATGAAGAGTGTACAGTAAAGTGATAGAAAGTGAGCAGGTACACAATACCAGTCCGCAATACTGACTTCTAACCAGCCACCACCTCCTCCCTTTCTGGCATTCTTATTGCTCTCTTGCTTGCTTTGAAGCAACAGCTTGCCAGGTGGGGAGAAGCTCTGAGAAGGAGTTCAGGTGGAAAGAAATTGGTGGAATCTCTAATCAACAGCTTATGGGGAAGTAAGTGCTGCAGGTGAAGATGTTGAGTGAGCTTGGAAGCGGGTCTTTCCCACTCAAGCCTTCAGATACTTTGATCATAACCTGTGCTTATATTCCCTGCCCACAGAAACAGCAGTATTTTCAATGTCTGTTGTTTTAAGTCATTAGGTTTTTGCGTGATGTGCTACAAAACAATAGATAACTAATGTAGTCACCAACATCACCAGTGATGCTATAAGTAAAAGACACCCAGGAGGGGTACCACATTCCAGGAAGGTGAAGAGTAGGACTTTGAAAGGCAGAGTAGATAAGATGGGGATAAACTTACCAGGTGAGTGGAGGGTCATCTAGTCTGACAGAACAACATGTGAGAACACATCAAAAGCAGAATAGTGAGTACTTGAAATGCAATGAGATAAGTTGCAATTGGATTGTGATGGTAGGTTATAGAGTAAGTCTTATTAGGAAACTGAAGAAAAAAATATCAAGGCCACTGAAATTCAAGATTTTCCAGTAGACTTTTTAGACCCTGGGTAGCAGGATGAGAGTGTGCCTTAATCCCCTCTTTCCACAGTGCCTACAATCATGCCTATCAGAGACTAGTCCATCGAAATATGAAAAACAAATATGAATGAGAATAGGGTCTGTTGCTAGGTATCAGGGGTCTCTGGAGGATTTTACACTCAGAAGAGGTTTAATGAAGATTATGTTTATGGAAGGTTATTTGGGTGACAAGTGCACCATGGAATAAGAGCCATCGGGGGCCCCCCCTGCACCCCTGTGTGAGAACATCTGAGTTCAGACCAGGGGAGAGTGAGGCGGGTAGAAGACACCCAGAAACAAAATGAAGGTCTCCACGGAACCACAGGCAGTCAGACGGAGAGAGCTAGGTCTTTACAGCTGTCAATACAAATAATTGATCGCTTGATCTATCATTCTTTCTACTTCCATCATTAGAGTAACTGAACTAGAAATTTTCTTTTTTTTTTTTTTTTGAACTAGAAATTTTCTACTCATTATCTCCCCAACTGCTATCTGTCCACAGCTAAAACCACTACAAATCTGAGGACAAATGGTTATTGTAGGAAGATAAGGGTCACGTGCCAAGAGCAGTATTTGCAGAGGGTAAATCATAACAATGAATTCTATGCACTCGGGTCTCCTATTTTACAAGCTCTGGATGCCCTAATTGATCTTGAAATACATAAAATTAAGCTTCATAAATCTAGTGAAAATGGGATAAAAATCAACATTACTGTACCTGAGAATGAATGTTGTTGTTGAATAACGGTGTCAAGTTCACCGTAAACTATGAAGAAATTAAACACATTCAGTAAGACACACACACAGAGGACACGAGACCTACCTGTGCCCTCATTAACCTTATCATGGATCTGTTAAAAAATAAAAATGCACAACCAACTACACAAAAGTGTCAATGAGGAGCCATTATGAGACGGAGACACTCTTACTATGTGTCTTACTAGTAAAAAATAACGTCAGTGTTTAGTTGGGTCAATATTTTTTAATGGAATGTTGATTTATATGTAGAAAAACTGATCTATTAACATCTTAAAATAGAAATTACATATTCGAGACACTTTCCCAAGACAGTCACTTTACTTCCTTGTGAATTTTCTGCTCACGATATTACTGTTACCATCTGTCTCTTGTCTTTGTTTTGTTTCCAGAAACTATCTTACTATTCCGCGAAACATTAATAAATTATTATTTGAATCAAATGCAAACTGCATGGAAAATGACTGATAGTGATGTGACTATGAAAGATAAACTGTTTATTCTCAAATAAATAAACTGCCTGCATGACCTTCTTGAGAAAATCCAAATCAAATACTATTTTGGATTTAGGCCGATGTGAGAAGTCATTTAGATGAGAGAACAATTAAGTTGATTAAGTTTATACCCTTTTTTTTTTTTTTTAGGAAAAGTCTCGTTTAAATATACCATGTTTACAGAAAAGTATATAAATCATGTTTAAAGCTCTGTGAATTTTTACAAAACAAACCCAATGGTGGAACCAGCACCCAGATTTAAAAAAAAGAGAAAGTATTTCCCACATCCCATGAAGGCCCCTACGAGCCTCCAATGTCCATCTGTCCTCCAGTAGCATAAAATGTTTACCAATTTCTCATGCTCTGATACTAGAGATAACATGCCTGTTTTGTATCTTTAATGAAACATTTCTTTAAATGTTTAAATTTTCATCCATATTGTTATGTGAAAGCTGTATGTTTTATGTAATTACATTACTGTGTGTGTTATGAGTAAATCAAAATACACTAGTTCTGTACACTGGCCTTTTGGGTTGCTTCTATCATAGGATGAGGCTATTTACAAAGACTAGTGCTATGACACACACACACACACACACATACATGCACACACGTAGACACACGTATTATGTATAGACAGGATTAGACCAAGCCCTGTGCAAAATTCTTCAGAATAATTTCATGTCAGTAAAACAGGATATAATGGTTACTGTGAGTATACTCATTCTTGAGCTATAGTAACCGAAATTTGGGTAGGTTTAGTCACTTTCCCAAGCTGGTATGGCTAGTAAGTAGGGGAGACAGAATTCATGATTTAACGACTAGAATCTTTACCATGTAATGGGACTTCCTTTAAAAGCAGCAAAATAGTAATAAATAAAAGAGATCACAATTCCTACCCAACACTTTGGTCAATCTTGGGAGAAGATAATAACATATGTCATACATTAGCTGGTGAGGTGATAGATGTTAAAAAAGATAATTCAGGAAGAGAGACAAAGAGTGAAGGGGTATTGGTTTTAATGTTAGGCAGGATGGATAAAGAGGACTGTGATGAGAAGAGGGCTGTTGGATTCACCAATCTAAAGAAGCATCCGACTTCAGGCCTATCTTATTGCAGAGCCCACGCTGCTCACCATCATATTAAACCAATAAATATACGTTTATGACCCCTTAATAGATATTTCCTGAAACACTGTGAATTATTTATTTAAAAATAAAACACTGCCCACACATTAGCATGTAGACCTTTAAACAGAACAGAACAATAGCATGTAGACCCTTAAACAGAACAGAACAAAACAAAACAAAAGCCAATAGTACTGGATTGAGACTGGATTTAATTACAACAGCATCGAAGGCTGATTCTGAGAAACCAACAGAGCCGTGTGTACTTGTTCCTTATGAACAATGGTTGACATGACATAACTGGGTATAATCTGAGGCTAATGAGCCAAAATGTCAATGATGATTAGACAAATACTGGTAACTAATGACAAGATTAGAGGTACTACATTACAAAGGATTAGCTTATTAACACTTGTCATTTTGATTTAACTTTTATTCTCAGGGATAATTTACTTTATGTTGTCAAGCATAACACTGACTTTTTAAATGTCTTGTAAACTGTATTTATGTTATTCAGTCCTATGGTTGGCACTACTATTTGGTTCCCTTTACCTTTAGAGAAGTGGGTTTAAATAGTCTGACAAGAGATTTTTGCCTCTGCTATGAACAAGTGGATCTTAAGAGACCTTATGCTGACACACATCAAAGCTACACATTTTTTAAAAAATATAAACAAACAAACATATAAGCAAAGTTTCCATAATAAACCAAAGGTACTGAGAATGCACCAAAGCGGGCTAACTTTGGATGGAATCAAACATTTGGAGAAAGGAGGTGGCGTGAGTGGATTACAGTTGTTATGGCTTTTAACCCCAAAGCAGGTGGAAATCTACATGAGCAGAATTTAAAACTCTAACGGGAAACTCACATCTTTTCTCCCCTGCAGAAAGATAAGGCAAAGATCTGACATGTTATAGTCACTGATATGTTATTGACAGCAGTCCAAGAAAAGAATGAGCTGAAGACATTTTATTCATAAACTCAGCTCAATCTCAGGCTAACGTCTAAGCACTAAAGTATGGAACATTTTCCAAAACATGAAATAAGGATTGAGATTGAGTTCCCACCCTGGAAACAGAGTTTATAGTTTGAATCCAACCAGTTTAATGACATGCTAAACAAGACAAAGCAGAACAAAACTAGATACGTATAATAGATTCAGGAATATACCCAATGCAGCGTTCATAATATGCCTAATAAAATGTGGAAAAACAGGAAATATGTGATAAATTCTAAGAAAAAATAATCAAGCCATTATTACTAAGATGACGTTGAGGTTGTATTTATCCCAAAGGATTTAAAATAGTTAAAGAAAATGTGGTCTATAAACACCATGGAACATTGTTTAGCCTTAAAAAGGATGAAATCGTTTCTTTTGCAGCGAGACTATTATCCTAAGTAAAGTAGTCCAGGACTCGAAAACTAAATATAGCATGTTCTCACTTAAAAGTGGAAGCTAAGCTTGGGTACACAAGGAGCGTATAGGTGGTACCATAGACACTGGGGACGCAGAGGAGAGAGGAGGGAGGAGTGAGGGAAGAAAGACTTCAGTGGGGTGTCCAGGATTCAGGACACAAGGGCACTCAGAGACATCACTGTACAATTCATCCAGGTAAGCAAAGATCACTTGCACCTTTAAATCTATCAAAATACATATTTTTAAGAAGAACACAATTTCTAATTATTAAAACTTTCTTGGCAACATATTTCTCTAGAACTATGTTACTTAAATTTCAAACATATAGGGATGTTCAAGATTTTTTTTGTTTTAATTAATTTTTAGATTAATTCCACTGTGATTTATGGATTTACTATGCATTATTGGAATTATATATGTATATATTATATACATTATATATGTATATATAAATAATTCATTGTCACTTGGAAAAAAAACATGTATTCTATAGTTACTGGCTGAAGTATTTTGTATGTTAAACAGGACAGTTCAGGTTTATTATATGCTCATTCTTTAATCTGCTTGTTCTATCAGTTCCTAAAAGAGGTTTGTTAAAGTCTCTTAAATTTAAGAGTTTGATTTTTTTTTGTTTTGCCAATTTTATACATATATATATGTTTATATTGATTTATTTATTTTTTTCTTTTGAGATAGAGTCTTACTATATCACCCTCCATAGAGTGCCTTGTTGTCATAGCTCACAGCGACATCAAACTCTTGGGCTTAAGCCTTTCTCTTGCCTCAGCCTCCCAAGGCACTGATACTACAGGCACCCACCACAATGCTCAGCTATGTTTTTTATTGTAGTTGTCATTGGTGTTTAGCTGGCCCAGGCTAGGTTTGAACGCACAGCCCCGGTGTGTGTGGCCAGCACCCTAACCACTGAGCTACAGGTGCCAAGCCAGTATATGTTAGTACTGATAATGTAATGTGAGATTCAGCAACAACTATGCTTACAGAGAAATTTTAGCCTGAAATTAGTTTCTTAGCTAAAAAATAAAGGCAAAAAAAACAGTGATATAAAAATTCTCCTTATGAAGTAGCAAAAATAACATCAAATTAAAACCAACAAAGAAGAAGGAAAAAATAGTAAGAAGCAAAAAATAATGGAATATAAAAAGATATACAATATAATGAATGTAAATAGTTCAAAAGACTAATAACATTGATAATTCTCTTCTAATGCTGATCAACAAGGAGGGAGAAATATATATACATGTACATATATATGTATATCTATATCTATATGTATGATTGTATATATGTATATAGAGAGAGATCTGAAATAGCCAGGACCAAAAAGAGAATTATTTCTAATACTACAGACATTAAAAAATAATGAGCCTTCCACGATCAAAGCAATGAAAATAGAAATACAGATAATAATGATAAATTCTTAGATAAATACAAATTACCAAGGCTGAAAAGAATTTTTCAGTGTCTTCTGCCAAACACATAGGGAAGAAATAATGACAAACACATGCAAATTCTTTCAGAGAATAGAAATAGGTGGAATACTTACCAGCCCATTTTATAAGGTCAATATGACCTTTGTAACAGCATCTGACATCAAAATAATGTTTTAAAAAGAAATTTATAGGCCTTGGTGTGGTAGCTCATGCTTGTAATCCTAGCAATTTGGGAGGCCAAGGTGGATGGAGCTCAGGAGTTGGAGACCAATATGAGTAAGAGACCCCATGTCTAAAAATAGCCGGGCACTGTGGGGGGTGCCTGTAGTCCCAGCTACTTCAGAGGCTGAGGAAAGAGGATTCCTTGAACCCAAGAATTTGAGGTTCCTGTGAGCTATGATGTTGCGGCACTCTACCAAGTGCAACAAAATGAGACTGTCTCAAAAAAAAAAAAAAAAAGAAAGAAAGAAAGAAAAGTAAAATTATAAGACAATTTAAAACAATAAGCATGTAACATTTCTTTTCTTTTTTTTTTTTTTTTTTGAGACAGAGCCTCAAGCTATCCCCCTGGGCAGAGTGCCATGGCATCACAGCTCATAGCAACCTCCAACTCCTGGGCTCAAGCGAGTCTCCTGCCTCCGCCTCCCAAGTAGCTGGGACCA
>CAUYQV010092947.1:0-17991 GCA_963574575.1 Galagoides demidoff | reverse complement strand
CAGCCACGTACACCTAAGGTGGCAGGTTCGAATCCCCAGCCTGGGCCCGCCAAACAACAATGATGGCTGCAACCAAAAAATGGCCAGGTGTTGTGGCGGTGCCTGTGGTCCCAGCTACTTGGGAGGTGGAGGCAGGAGACTCGCTTGAGCCCAGGAGTTGGAGGTTGCTATGAGCTGTGATACCATGGCACTCTAACCCAGGGGGATAGCTTGAGGCTCCATCTCAAAAAAAAAAAAATGTATTCTGAATTTAGGAGAGTGAATAATTACGTTCCCCATTTGCCCCCCTAAATTTTTAACAATACAAAATTTATAGAACCCTATAAATCTCCCTAAGTGGTAAGGAAGGGCCCCTTAACTTTCCTCAAGCAATATTGCAAGTACTTTCAGGTAGTCTGTGCCACTGAGTTTTTCCTCAAAAGATTAACTTCTGGAAACTGTCTCTTCATCTGTCACTTCTACATCACCTGTCCTCCCTGCCCCCTTGCCTGTCATGTGTAGAATGTAGTCTTTGTGTCATGTTATAATAAATAGTTTGCTATTAAGGAATCATTATGGTCATGTGGGCCACTGGAAGAGAGGGGTTGCTCTAGTAGCCAACCCTCTTGATGACCTGCTCTTCTGCACACATTAGTAGTTGGATCAGGTTGTGGTTATTGAGCTTCTGCCATCCAGCAGAGATGAGCTGCTCAGGCCTGCACCGTTAGAAAGGGAGGATGATGGGAACAAATCTACCAATGTTCCAGTTCCCCTGCCCAGGGGATGACAGGGCACCGAGCTTCCCACTCGTCCAGCAGGAGGCAGCAGGGGCACTAACTGAATGACCGGCGTGTCCAGTCTGCGGCTGGTGGCGCTATCCTCTGAGAGGCCACATTCCATGGAATTAAACAAACACTTATGGAACACGTTCAGCACGCTGGGTGTCAGTGCAGATGCGATGTGCACAGACCTCCCTGTGGGGCTCACACTCTAGAGACTCAAGGTCATCGCCGTTTCTTCCAAGTGCACGGCCACTGGAGACCATGGGATGATGGGGACAGCTACGCTCCCCGCCCCCCGAACCTATCAGGGGGTGCCACCAAATTTCCAGTGGAGAAAATATTTTATAAGTATGAAAAAGAATGATATATATATTTTTCTTCGGATGACATGATCTAAAACACTCATTGAGACTTTGGGAACTTGGACTTTCTGATGGGGGGAGGTGTGTGCCCAGCGACAGCACACAGCTCTGTGGACCCAGCACAAGCTGGCGTTGTTCTGCAGTCTAGTGGCAAGGACCTTGTAAGAAAGTCCATGTCACTGGCACAAAAGGACTGAACATGGGAAAATCCTTGTTCTCCTCTCTGTCAAAGGCACAGTTGTAAAATGCACAATGCTATGAAAACTCAGGCAAATCTGGAATCATCGTTAGAGGGAATTAACTTGGAAAGTAATTTATGGCGAGAAAATTCACCCCTTTGTTATCTCCTTTTGCCATAATATGCTTCCTGAACGGTGCCTATGAGAAAGGGCTTTTAGAAAGAAAAAAAAAATAAGTATAGTAAAATTAACTCATTTTATCAATTTGTGCTCTCTGCCAGAGTTTCCTGACTGTGGCTATGAGGGGCTGTAAAACTGATGAATTTGCATGGAAAAAGAAACGAGTGTAAGTAATTTGTGTAAGAGGTAACGTGGACACAGACTGCTATAATTCAGACGCCCTGCAGATAGCAGACTACTGCAGTGTGAGCAGTTACGGGTTAGAAAAATGACCACGCTGCAGTCAGTCTGACTCGAATGGAAATCAATCATAAGGCACTTTCTCTGCAGCGCCTACGCCACAGTCTTCAGTAACTCCCTCGCCAAGCAGATTTCTGGTCTGTAAACCCTGTGCTGATCTTTTTTCTACCTTTCCTAAAAGGTCTGACCAAATGCAGGCTGGAAGTACAGTTTTCCAAACAGGAAGATGAAAGAAAGGTACTGAACTAAAACGAGGGTTTTCCTCTACGTGAAAATGAACTTGGCTCCTATTAAAAGATTTAAGCAATGCTTTTTATGAAACGTGGTACTAGGTACCAAAAGCCAGTGGCATGTTTTTAACCCCGTGAAAGGCATCCACTAACACAGAGTCCCATTTTAACATGCTCCCGTCTCGCAGACACAAGTTAAGGGATGTGTGTGTTTGTGGTGGCAGAAGGGGTTACAGGGAGGTGAATACAGGAATTTTTGTTTCTTAAAAAATGTTTCTACTTTTGTTAAAATAGGAAGATTCACTGACACTCTTTCCCCGCCCCACTCAGAATCATGAAGACAGTGTATCTTTGACAGACAATTATTAGGAGTGTAATTTGTAGATTAAAGGTATCCAGGTACTTTTACTGCCATGAAACAAGCTCAGTCTCAGATCTCAAGAAACTCAGGTATAAACTCTACAAAGGAAAGAACTGTCTCTGCTCATTTCTGTGTTTGTCCCTGCACATGGCAGGGGACGCTTCCCATATTACATATGTAACAAATGTTTACTGAGCTAAAACTATATGGGCTTGTTAATGAAGAACAGCTAACAGCTAATACTAGCTATTATTAGCACTTACTATGTGCCTGAGTTACCTCATCTAACATCGCGTGGAGTGTGTGTGTGTTACCCTCATCCACGAAGGAGAAAACACCGGTGAGTGAGTAACACAATCCAGATCACACAGCTAAAGTGACAGACTAGCGGTTTGAATGTCCCCATTTCCTAGATTATCTGCCCAAAGAAATGGGTAAAACACGCATTTCTAGTCCCCCATCTTTCTATTGTCCTTGGTTACTACAGAGCTGAACTTAACAAAGGATCCCAGTATTGCCCACCACTTATGTGCTGCGTCATCGTCCTCCCCACTCCTGTTGGTGCAGATCTTTGAGCACTGTGCACGCCGGCCTGCCACCCACTGGGTGCAGGGCCCCAGACTGGGTCTAACAGAGCAGCCTGCGGAGGGGCCGCAGGCTGACTGGTCTCCTGCATTAGCGGCTTCTGCCTTTGGGACTGAAATTGATTTTCTGCATTTTAGAGCATCATCGTGTCTTAGCTTTGGGTTGAGGTCAAATGTGGTACCCGTTTAGTATCCGATACAGCCTCAGCCAAGGGATTAAGTCTTCCCTCACAGGGGATGGATGTGATGGCCTAAGAAGTCTTTTCACCACAATGATCTATAAACCAGGGAAGGGCTTCTAAACAAAAGCCCCATAACCAAGACTGGGCTGGGACCACCTGACTGTTAGCTACTAGGAAACCAAACTGATCTACAGAGTTCCCGCTCAACAACTAACCCAGCTGTCTACAAAAACAACAGTTTTCAGTATTTTCACAAAGAAATGTTTGGTATTTTCTCTTCTGTCTGATGAAAAATAGTGGTGTCAACATGTGCTCACAAGCTAGGTTTGTTCAGTTCCAGTATTTGTCTTAATGTAGCTTTGCTGAGTGAGGATTCCATGAATCTCACCCTGGACAGGCCAATAGGGTCACTGGCAACAGCCTCTCTGATCAGCAGGACGATATAGTCCACCTAAAACCTTACTGTATCTGTGCCTTCCCGTGGGATAATACGGTATTTCCATGAGGAGTTTGAAAATCACAAAATGCCCTTTAATTCTTCACTGCTACCTATTGGATGTAAATAGCTGCTGCTAAAAAACTGAGGGCTATAAGTTCATAAAGAAAGTGCTATTAAAAATCCCACCGTCAGTCATGACCTCCAGCATGTTACTGTTATTGGTAAGAAATTTCTGTTCATAATATGAGTGAAAGCAAAGTTTTAAAATACTACAGAATGAAGTAGTACTTTTAAAAAGCCTGTTACAAATAACCCAGGTAGGGCTAGCCAGTTAAAAAGTTGCTAATATATTGGGCAGTACCTGTGGCTCAAAGGAGTAGCGTGCCGGCCCCATTTGCCAGAGTTGGCGAGTTTAAACCCAGCCCCGGCCAAAAACTGCAAAAAAAAAAAAAAAAAAAGTTGCTAATATAGGCTCGGTGCACATAGCTCCGTGGTTAGGGTGCTAGCCACATATACCGAGGCAGGCAGGTTTGAACCCAGCCTGGGCCTACTAAACAACAATGACAACTGCAACAAAAAAGTAGCCGGGCATTATGGCAGGTGCCTATAGTCTCAGCTACTAGAAGGCTGAGGCAAGAGAATCACTTAAGCCCAAGAGTCTGAGGTTGCTGTGAGCTGTGATACCACAGCACTTTACCCAGGGTGACGCAGTGAGACTCTGTCTCCAAATAAAATAAAATAAAATAAAATAAAATAAAATAAAATAAAATAAAATAAAATAAAATAAAATAAAATAAAAAACAAAAAACACTGCTAATATGTCAGTGTTAGATTGAGAATTTTAAAGGATCCTGTTATCCATTAGCTACCCTAGAAGAGCAATTTTCAGAGTCATGTAGAAAGGAGCTGTGGCTGTTTGGAATAAGAATTCTCTCGCTTCTGAAAGCAGACCAGTGAGGTCTAATATTGGTGTTCTCTTATCATCAGAATCGTTGACTCTGAAGGGGTCACTGGAATGGTTCTTCTAATAAAGTATTAAGACCTGGATTCTACAATAGTACTTTTTCATTTAGACATATACACATACATTTTTAGTAAATCTGCTGAGAGAGGTCACCTTTGGGGTTAGCTATGAGCACATGTTGAAGGCTATCTGGTGATAATCGTGGTAGTCACCATTGCTGAGCATCTGCTAGATGCTGGACACTGGACACCCTCTCACTGACCCTTAGTGAGCCCCTCACTGACCCCCTCACTGACCCTCAGGAGTGACAGGTCCTGCCCTTTTCCAGTACTCAGACTTGGTGCCAGGATTTAACAACTATTTATTTGTTGAGTGAATAAATGATTGTACCTACAAGGAGAACATAGCTGAGAGGACTAAATATTGCCCAAAGTCACAGAGGTAATAACTGGCACAGCCTGACCACCCCACCCACAACTCTCGCTCCTGTACTGTCTTCCAAGGCCATGCTCCATCCTGAACACAGGTCTTACATGTGACACCCAGAAAGCATGACCAATGAGCTACTCAGAGGTGTCCAGAAATAAATAAGCCTACAGAGATATGACAACCAAGCAGCTTATACACAGCAAGGTGTTCTACGCTGCACCTCTCTCCAGGCCACAGCCTTACCGAAGTGTTCACAGCCTGGTAAATTTAGCAAGCTTCAGCTGAGAAGGGAGCAAAAGGACCCCAGACCCACGATGAGAACCCAAACTGCCAGCTCTAAGTGGGGAAGTTGTAGGAGTATGAATGTAACAGAAAGGACGGGGCCTCCACGCACAGCGTCAGCTGAAGGACACTCGATGCCCTAAGCTTGTCCCCACTGCAGGTCTAACTTCGGCTGGCTCAGGGGTCCACACTCAGCTGCTGGCACACATCAAACACAGGTGTGCACACCTTTTCCTCTGCAGGGCTGAGTCAGCCAGGGTGGGACACCTCTCACCTCACGGGGTTCATTCTCTACCAGGTGAGGAGGGTAGGACAGGAGAAATCACGTCCTGCCAGCTGCACTGGAACCCGGATTCAGAAGAAAGTGTGGTCTGATGGAAATTTCTACAACTGCCAGTCCTTTCCATTTGCTGCCAACTTTACTGTCCAAATATTCACCCAAACATGTCAAGAAAATTAAAAGAAAAAAAATGATACAATAAAACATGCTTCTGGACTAATTCAATTTCAACCTTTATTCTGAAAATTTATTGAGTTATAGTAGAGGAAACACACTAAAATAAGCCGGCCAGACTAATATTTTTCTTCCTAAGAGTACGGCACTATTTATTATTTTATCTTTCAATGAGAGACTGATTAAAACTAGAAAATGAAACATTCTGTAATGCCGCAATATATTCAGAATAAGGTGGCTTAGACAGGCAAAATGAAACATACTGAGGGACAGTCAACATTTTCTCTTCTGTAACTTAACAGATTTTCTTTAAAAACTGCATTTTGGAGGGGGACGTTACATTTTTAAAAGGGCGACCACTCTTTTGTCTGTTCCCTACCCTACTCTCACTCTAGAAGAGGTGCTGTGACTTGTATGGATTTAAAATGTGTGATGTTCATTTTAAAATTACTAGTACAGCCTGCTATTGACCATCTAATTATGCTGAGTTCCATTTATAAACATAGCTAACCACCAAGTTTATGGAGACTTTTTGTGCTGCTTTAATAGGATATTGATCGAGAGCATAGTTTGAGTAGACTGCCATTGAATTGTGTAATGGCAAACCAAAGGCAAGGTCACAGCGTCTGTCCATGCTGGGGCTGCGGCCCATTTTTTATTATAATCTTTTTGTTTCTTCCTTTCATGCTCAAGCCCAAATGGCTTCTTCCAAAAGAAGATCTTGCATAACCATCTATTTTGTAAATTAATTTCTATGCAATGGGCGTAGTTATCGTGTTACTTAGAGGAGAAACAGCAGGCTACTTGTCCAGAAAAGAAAGTTTTAAATCTGTCCCACTTTAATAAAGAACTAAAGTACTGCAAATATTTAAATAGCACCTTAAAGGACGGGAGGTCTGGAATGTCTCATCCCACTGAACATTTTATATTTTCAAATGTGGGCTTGTTCCTGCCAAAGAGCTTCATTTTCTTACTGTACCTTGTAGCTGTGTTCGTTCTGATTTAGTAGTTTCATCATGTCAGCTTAGAATATTTGCCAGCAGTTCTTACTAAAATTGCTGACCTGAAAACCTAAGCATGTGGATGTGGGTACCGGAGACATGCCAAGGTCCCAGGGACCTAACGAAGTTTAAAACAATGAACTGCAGTTTGGATGCTATGATGACCCCTGTGTGGGAACGCAGGAAGAGTGCACATTTCTAAGGCAGAAAGCAGCCGCTAGGGTGCCACCTCATGCCAGGCTGAGCACATACCCGCTCCATTCACTCCCACTCTCCATTGACAAACAACTTGGGATCCTGTAGTCGACCCAGCGACCGAGCTTTGTGGCCGAGCCAGCCCAGTTCAGCTGCTGGGTTTTAATAGATTCTGCAGCAGTGCAGCAGGAACCAAGACTCAGTCTGGGTAACTGAGAGTGGTTTTCACACCCAAGGACTCTGAGGCTGGCCACAGTGTACTGAGAATCCTGGCTTTTCAAAATTCCAGGGCCGTGAAGTCATCCTCAGCCACCAAGTTTACTTAACCCTTGCAGCCGGCTTGGGTGTTCAAACCACTGCGGGGAAACTGGAGCCCACCAGGCCAGAGTCACAATGGACTGTGTGTATTTGTGGTTTTCCTCCTTCCCAGAGAAGTATTTAAGGTTTCGGAGTCACTCCACCAACTTCAAGTAAAACAGAGTCAGCACTTTTACAAGGGAATGGGCGGAAGCAGTGGATTTTTTAGGATAACTCTCTGGGTTCCTACCAGAAGTGACATTTGACAGCCTCAGAGCAGATACTTCGAAGGAAAACACTGGTGCAAAATAAACAAAAGAGTGGGTGCTGACAGAGAGCCCTCCACGCAGCACCGCCCAGCAGCCAGCAGAGTGGGCTCTGCAGCAGCTCCAGGGAACGAGACCAATCTGAAAATGCCTCTACAAGGCTTTGTTTGAAAATGCAGCATCATGTAAGAGCCATTCCAACAGATGGTTCTTGTCCCTTCCTCATCGTATTATGCTAAAACAACTCAGTGATTCTGAACTGCGTTGTTAGCTCTTAGAAGGCCCCTCCCCCAAAGCAGAGAGCACTTCTCTCCTCTCCCGCATGGCATCCAGTGGTCTGGACTCTCCCCTCCCCTCCCCAGAACAAGGTAATAAATAAGAACTGCTTTCAGATGGTCCTGCCACATGGGGGAAGAGGTAGCACAAGAACAAATATAGATTTATGTTTACGCTGTAGTACTTTCTGTGCTGCAGAAACAGAACTCTCCTTTTTTTGCCTTTCATGGACTTTACATGATGATGCAAAAAAAATTCAAGGGTGATGGGCAGGAGGCAAGAGCGGGGAGGAGTTCACGGGACAACTGCAGCTTCAGCCAGCGGGAGTTCCCCACCCAGTAGCTCTGTGATTCTGGAATCAGTGTCATTTAATGTCAAGCAGCCTTGCTGTGTGATCCCTGAACCTCCGGATTTGTGAGGCTAAGCCAGGGGCTTTCTCCTGAGTTTCTCACGCCAGCCACCTCGGTAGTAACACTCTTACAAACAACACACTTAGCACATGGTCATTCCAGCGAATCCTCACGAGGAAACACGGAAACAGCACCACCCTCCTCTATTAAATTGAAAAGGAGGAAAACTCAAAACAGAAACTAACTGGAAACCTGGGGAAAGTAAATATTTATATTAACAAATTTTAAAAACTGAATACCAAAGATCCAGAAAGACAGAGAAATGTCAACTAAGGTCACCATTAGTAACCACAGTGACATTTCCTGGCATAATTAGAGGTAGATGGGGGGGGGGCAGGTAAAACAATGGAAGAGATTCTAAAACAGGGGTGTCCGACTTTTTCTTTCTCTGTTGTAGAGTTATCTTGGGCCACACATTAAACACTTACAAAAGCTTATTAGCAAAAAAAGGTCTATGGGCTGCAGGCTGGACACCACTGTACCTAAGACACTGAAGACAATAAAAAAACACTCAGGTGGACGGCTAAACAATGGAGAGAATAAAAAAGACCCATGGGTGCAAGAATAAATAGGTAGCGTGCAGGGGACTGTGAGGGCAGGGAAACTATTCTGTATGATCCTGTGATGCGGACACACGCCATTACGCATCTGTCAAAACTCACAGAATACCCTGCACCAAGAGTGAGCCCGGAAGGGACCTACGGATGTGAGCCAATAATCACGTGTCAATACTGGCTCCTGAATCTAAAAATGTACCACCCTCACAAAAGATGTCAATAGTATGAGACTGTTTTGAGGACAGAGGCAGAAGGGACTTTTTAATTGTGTTAGCCTACAACTATAAACCTACGTACTACTTGGAAAAAAAAATCTATTAATTTAAAACAAAATCATACCTGGAAAATCAATCCAGGAAAAAAATTGTTTTATTTGATTTGGTTTACAAGAAGATAGTTTAAACCGTTTTTTAATGCACAAATTCGTAAGTTAACAAGTTTATCAAATCAACAAGAACTGATTATTCAATAAAAACACAGCATCTTGAATCCTGCTTAGCTCTGTAAGGCAATTGGAGGAGAGGTCAGGACAAGATGTGTGTGCAGCTAGCTGAGCACAGCAAAGGAAAAGGAGGCGGCTGCTTCCCCTCTGGGGCTTCAAGCACCTTCACCTGTAGGGAGTGACACTAACACCACCCGGGGGAGGACTGAATGAGAGGACATTTCTAAAGTGCCCAGCAGTGCCTGGTACACAGTACAAGCTTGGTGAATGATTTTTCATATTAGGATTATATCAGACTCCTAACAGGGCATGTGTGTTTAATCAACCTACATGCCTATTAGCTCATTTCTACTTCAAGGATACAGAAGGTACCCCACTCCTCCATCTGTAGAAAGTGGCCACGGCGGCTCTGAAATGGATGCTTAGTTCTTCCAACACAAGGATATGAGGAAGAGGGCAGGACGGGATGGAATGGTCAAGGATTTCGCCTCCACACATCTTGAGTATCAAGTCCTTCAGAAAGGCGTGCAGGGGAGAGAATCTGAGCTGGGGTGTCCCTATCCCAACAGCCACGGCAGTCTTGTGAAACATACCCTGACAAACCTCGATTAAAGATCTGCAAGAAAGAAAGGGTCTCTGGATTATAGTCGACCAGCTTGGCCTGAAGCCATGATTTAGCTGACACAGCTTGGACCCACTCGTGCCAAACAGTTTCTGTCAGCACAGGCCGTGTGTAAGTGAGTCCCAGAGCGATTACACAGCAGTGTGCAGGATCAAAAAGCATTCGAGCCGAAGGACGGCTGTGCAGTGCCCCAGACCAGGACAGGAAGCAAATGTGGGTCCCTCTGCGAATTCCCTCCCCGTCCAGCCACCTGCTCTGACAGTCAGGAAGGCAAGTTTGGAATTCACCTGGTGACCATGCTACCTTAGACTGAACGGAGGGCTAATCAAGCTTTGGACTAATGGGCTTTGGGACAGAGGTCTTAAAGGAAAACTCAGGAGGTGGGAGAAGGACGAGATGTCTTCCCCTCCAACCCCAGGCTGGGACGTGGAGGACACCACACCCAGGGAACCTGGTCTAGCTCCATCCCAGGCGTCAAAGGATTTCCTTTTCACCCTTCCAGCTACATACTAGTGGGTTAGGGGGTCAAAGACAGCTTGTTTTCGCATGTCCCTGGACTAACCCCCCTTTAGTTTGACAGTTTTTAAGCTATGTTTAGATGCCCGTAGGGGTTCAATGAATAGATGCATTGCCCTGTGAGGCTACTATGACAAGAATACTTTAATATATATATTCCTTATATTATAAGGATTAATATGAGTACAAATAGGGGGATATTTATCATTTTCAAAAGTCTTAAAAAGTTAACAAAAGATATACACACGCATTGTTACTTGTCTATGGCAAATAAGTGGCTAACCAGCTGTGCTACAACTAGGGCGTGCGCAGGGCACCCCCAAAGCCTTAGGCTCTTCTGGCCCGATGGCACCTCAAGCCCACTTCAGTTAGATGGCAGCGGCTTCACAACCTGCTGTTCCCAATGCCCCTCCTCGGGGTTCTCAGCTGCTCTGCATGCAGTGGGGCCTCCGTGAGCCCAGAATTCTAACACCCACTGTCCTCTTCCCACTCTTGGCCCTGTTGAGGCTCACATTACAGATTTCTTTGAGTTCCTTTTTTTTTTTTTTTTTTTTTGAGACAGTCTCACTATGTCACCCTTGGTAGAGTGCTGTGGAGTCATAGCTCACAGCAACCTCAAACTCTTGGGTGATTTTCTTCCCTCAGTCTCCCAAGTAGCTGGGACTACAGGTGCCTGCCACAATGCCTAGCTATGTTTTGTTGTTGTGGTTGCATTTTTTATTCTTGATTCTAGCTGGCCCTGGCTGGGTTCAAATCCACTAGCCTCGGTGTATGTGGCCGGCACCCTACCCACTAAGCAATGGGTGCTGCCAGGTTTCTTTGAATTCTTTTGGGCTAGTTTAAGAGTATGGATTCTAGCATTATAGAAACTTAGCTTAATCATTTACCTACTACTTGACTTTGGATAAATAAATAGGTCCTCAGTCTAATTCATCTGTAAAAATGGAGGTGATTTCTAAATAAGAAAATAAGAAGAGACAGAATCCAGGCCTGTGAAATCAGGCTGGCTTGCCCCCCTTGACCTGGCATCTTGTCATGAGAGGGCCTGCCTTACTTACCCATCCTGTAGGCCTGTGACACAGTGAACAGGCTCTATGAACTTGACATGGTAATATTTATTCTTACTCTGCCTCATTCCACAAAGGGCTTGATGCTGCCTGAAACTAAATTTAACAGTGTACATTTTACCTACAAGTGGGTATTCTGAAGTAAGTGGAGGGATAAAAAATAAAATTTTCATATTTGGTATTTATTTTTCCTTCTTTTCACACTTGATCTTAGCCAGAAGGCTGAGAAGCGATTTTTCCCCCCTTCTTTTTATTGGGACCTAGAATATTATCATCCTTGTAGGTACAATTTTAAATAAAAATAAGAAGACATTAGGGAGGGCGTGTGTGTGTGTGTATGTGCGCGAGCGCGCACGCGCATGCGTTAGAGGGAGGGTGCAACTCACACACCTTGTCCTTGGGTTGCTGTGCTGTGTCACAGCAAAGGCACAATCAATGGGTCTTTGATCAGTGAACAGGGAGGTGACAGGTACCCTTCGTTCACTGTGGTTGGTAATTATTGACAAGCTGGTAATGATCATCCTGCACTGTGTCACTCACACTGAGGCCATTAGCATCATTTAAAGGTTAAAAACAAATTCTTTTAAAAGGCAGAATTTCCTGGAAGTCAGAAAAGCCTCAGACTTTTTTTAACCCAGTTCACACTATACATTAGGGAATACTGGATCCTGCAATCAGGATTTTGGTCCTTCCCTTACGCTTCACATTAAAATAATATTTAATCTTTCCTGATTTAAATTTTTGGCAGTTGAACTGTGTGTCAAAATTCTTACAATAAGCAAATGAAAAGGGGATTCTGAAAGCTTTTTATGTGTCTAGGAGTACGAGGCAGAATGTTAAGCACATACCCAAGGCCAATCTGTACCAAATGAAAGCAAAATTATACTTACTCTGTGACACTCTTACTAGCTCAGTCACACTGAAAACACCTGACGTGACAAAACTGTCCTGGAAGCCCAAATGTCCTGGGGAAGCAAAAACAAAAGAAAACACAGTGTCATAAATAGAAGAACATTTGACAACAGAACTCTAAATATTAGTTTCGTTATGATTAAAAAGTGTGATGCCTAATCTCACTCTCTGCTCTGCTTAGGGCTTCTGTGGGAGGACACAGTCATTTAGCTATGGAGACAGCTTTCTGGTTAGAATCCGGAGGTTGTGCAAAGCCACGACACAACACCTACTAGCTGATTTTTGAAATGGTTAAAAAAAATTCAACAGGAAATCTGAAACAAAAGACAATTAAAAATAAAAGGTTACCTTGGGTGACCTCTGAGACCTTAACCTTTGGATGAAAACAGCATACTCAAGAATCAGCCAGAAGAACTAAATTCCATAATAGTTTTTAAATTATTATTCTCTAACAAAAAAAAATCTGATCTGGATTAGTTATCCATTTATTTAACTCAAATAAGATTTAAAGATGTTCCCTTCATTTTTAGAGGTACCACAGGGCGAATTTTTTAAAAGTAGGAATAGAGAAAGGCAAGCCCCAAACCCATAAAACATGAAAATAAATTCTCCTGAACGCAAATAAAAACTGCGATTTTTTTATACATACAAAAGTTTTTGTATTGGTTAATTTTTTTGGAAGAAGGATAAACAACTCAGTGGTTCAAAAATTCTTTAATCTTTGAACTCTGTACTTCATTTCTGCTAGATATAACTAATTTTCTTCAAGATATCTGATATTGGGCGGCACCTGTGGCTCAAAGGAGTAGGGTGCTGGCCCCATATGCTGGAAGTGGCAGGTTCAAACCCAGCCCCAGCCAAAAACTCCAAAAAAAAAAAAAAAAAAAAGATATCTGATATTACATCTATTACCAAACACTCATTTAATTTTATGTTATATTTAGAGATCTAAAACTTAACAAATGGCAGGAAATTCATACTCTATGGTATGTAGTTTCCCTCTCTGCCTCTAAAAAATTTCTGATTCTGTGAGTTTCACAGAAGTGGATTCTAGTTGAGAGAATCCACCAGCTTCATCTTTGCCGGCTTTAAAAATTTGGGTGAGAGGAAGTTGTTGGCTGAAGAGATTTCTGAAATAACTATTCTTTGTCATAAAGAAAAAAAAAACCTTTAAGAAATACAGTGTAATAAAGGAGGCCAATCTGAATATACATATACCAATCTATAAATAAAATATGTTATTGCTGAAAACTAGATTCGATACACTATTAACGGTAAGTGTAGCTGAGGCACAGAATATCTATTAAATGTCATGTACATAAACCCGTGTAAAACATTACCATGTTTGAAGGACTATATATATAGACCTACAAATTATTTGTCTTCTTTTGTTTACACTGGATTTTTTTTCATAAGAAAGATTTTTACTGAGATTTAAAAGACATTTTTTCAATTAACTTTTACATGAAATACAATCTATAGTATTTTAGATAAAACAGTTCCAAATTTGAAATATAGAATTGCTGGATGTGATGGTGATCTGGCTGCCACACCTGTCACCCCACTGATCGCCAGGGTCGATTCGGGAAATACAGAATTATTGTCAAGTGCTTTTTGAAATAAAATGGTAAATTTGCAACTTAAATATACTTCATAAATTTCATCACTTCTAAAAGTGTATCTTTCATTGGATCCTGCAATTCCATGACTAGGTATCCACCCAAAAGAAAAAGTCACTTTACCATAAAGACATTTGATTTGAATGCAGCAGATCAATCCACAGTCCCAAAGACGTCAGAACAACCCAAGTACCCATCGACCCGTAAACGGATTAATAAACTGAGGTACATGTGCACCATGGAATACTATGCAGCCACAAAAAGGATGGAGATTGTGTACCTTTCATAACAACCTGGAAGGAACTGGAGAATATTCTCCAAGTTAGGAGGAAGTGAAGTATCACAACAATGAAAAACCAAGCATGCATGTACTCAAATATTAAGTTGGAACCAATAAATTAACAACTACAGGCCCACAGGAGGGAAAAACTCAATTAAATTCAAGAAGGGGGTAGGCTCGGTAAGTTCCCATCTTAAGGGCACGATGTAAGGGTACACCACACGCTTCCCGGGTAAAGGACACAACTACAACTCGTACTTTACCTTATAAGCACAAATACTGTAACCTAATTACATGTACCCTCAGATGAACCTCAAATTAAAAAAAAAGAAGGAAAAATGTCACCTTTCGAAACCCAAAAAATTTTACCACCCACACCCAGGTATTTACTTGGTGTTTATAAGTGCCTAAGGCGCCATTTCTTGGATTAAGAAAACTGAAAAGTAAAAAAATTAATAAATGACATAAAAATTCTCTAATGAAGTCTTGGCAAAACAAACCATAACATTTCTTTCTTCTTGGGACATAGTAAACATCACATTTTATCCCTCAGATCATAACAAAGGAAACGCAACCACAGGGTACATTCAGGGTGACTTAAAACAACCAGAACAATACCAAGGAAATTGAGCTGAGGAGGGAACTCTGGGGGCTCTGCAGCGCTCACCCCTCTCTATCTAATCACTGCACTTGCCAGCTGACACTTGTTTCAGTTCCAGTCTTTGAAATTCCTTATTTTAAGGATGAACTACCATGAATTTCTGTCCACCGTAAATGTAAGACACACATGCACTTTAATCCCTTTAATCCTGACACCACAAAAGTAACACGCAGGTGTCCTAATGGTTGCCATACATACATAGGAAAAGGGGGAATTAAAGCTAAATGTGTCTGTATTTATAAAACACTCATTACAAAATTTTACAAAATATTTCTCTATGTGTTGCTATAAAAATATTAAAAACATAAAATAAAATACATATGTATGAGTTTGTTAATTTTTCCTATTTATGGCAAACTTTGGGACACCCTATATTTTAAAGACTCAGTTGAATATGGTACGAGGACTTGGGAGGGGAAGGACTCTGTGTTCACCCTCTCCCGGCTGCCCCTGTCCTTCTGTCCACATCTTAAATGCTGGTGTTCCCCAGGGCCTGTGCCCGGCCCTCCCTGTATGTGCACGTGTGTATATTTCCTAAGTTATTTTTCTCCTTCAGTGTCATCAGCTACCAGTCTAGACTGTTATATTTATATGAAAACTAGAATGATTGTTTTGCTCACCACTGTATCCTTAAGGCCTGAAACAAAGCAGAATAAGGAGATGGATAAATCTACAGGCCAACGTCTCTCAAATTCTTTATGTTTTGCCAATAACTTTCTTCTGAATTCCAAACCCATGAATCTAAATATCTGTTGGACATTCTATCCAGATAGCCCACGGTATTCTCATCACACTCAACATATCCAAAGCTCAACTCATTTTCTGCCCACCCCCCCCCCCCGCACCTGCACTTACTCTTTTGAATTCCCTATTTCAATGAATCAGCCACCATTCATCCAGTGTTCCACGTGTTAGTGTCATCCCAACTCCTCGTCTTACAATCACCCACATCCAGTTAATCCTGACGGACTCTGTGACCCTGGACTCCATGTGTGTCCCCACCTCCCCCTACAGACAGGGCTCAGGTTCTTCCCACTCATCCCCAACTTGATGGACACACCTCCCACCTGATGATGTCTCTACCATCAGTCTTAGCTTCCTTTCCAGTCTACTCTCCACTCTTCAGCTGGAGCTATCTAATTGGCAAATCTGAAGATTCATTCATTTATTCAACAAACATTTACCAAACACCTACTATACACCAGACATTATGCGAGGGGCTTGAGACACAGTCTCTACCTACACTGCTTACAGTTAAGAAGTAGAGACAACTGAAAGCATGTAAAAAAAATTATTTTTTAAATTATCAATGGTATAAATAGTAAGAATAAGAGCTTCATAAAGGATAGTCAGGGAAGAGCCACTTAAGACCCGACATCTGAAGATCTCGAGGAGCCGTCCAGGAAGAGAAGGGGGAAGGTGTTCAGGCAGAGGGATTAACATGTGCAGAAGCCCTGAGGTAGGAAGGAGTGAGGAACTGGAGAAATGGAGAGAGATCCAATGTTTACAGCCTGCTGCCCTGTCAGTGCACTCAGGGTGCAGCGAGCACTCTCGCACGTGGTCTGGGACCTCGACACGGCCTCCGTTTTGCTCCCCAAGCTCACCTTTTGTCACCTGCCTCTTACTTCTGGCCCTACTCTTCGGCCTAAGGGAATGACAGGCTCCTCCCTAGACCTGGACCTGGTCCCCCCGTCCCCGACGCTGCTCCTTCTTCTTGAAATGTCCATCTTTCCTGCTTTTTGCTTGGCCATCCCCCTAACTGTCCTTGAAGTCTCAGCTTTGTTGTTATTTCTGTCAAAACTGTTCCCTGGTCACCCCACCCTGGAAAGACCCCTTTTCTCTTTTCTCAATGTTGACAGCACGTACTAGACACAGCTCTGACCTGGGACTCAGCACACTGAATTTGTAATTTTGTCTTTTTCCCACCTGAGACTATGAGCCCTTTGAGGGGACAGAGTTCTTCTGTGTCTTTGGCCCTCTGGGTCCTAACACAATGGGGTAGGAAGCTCTCTGGAAATGCCTCTGAATGAACAAAACTAAAGCTGTGCTCACTGATGTTTATTTTTCCTTTTTTACAAAAATTTTGACAAAACTAATTTCTGTCTCTTTCTCTCATTTCTAGCAATATAGTTTGAACTAAAAATTAAATAAACAGCCCCAGGATGGGAGAGAGAGTGAAGCTTCTAGTCAAGGAGGTGCCATCAGTTTCCCTGATGAGAAATGCCTGGGGTCATCCTAGTGCTATCCATATGGGTCTTACTTTGGGTCTTACTTTGGGAGATCAAGTCCAGAGTTAAAGGGTAGTGTGACTGCCCGCTACAGACATAAAGCCCCACTCCAGAAGAGCTAGTCCCAAACTTAAACCAAGATCTCTGTGATCCTGAGAAAGTCACTGCAAAGGTAACAACTCATCCTCCCTCTCCATCAGCAACCACCTCCCAGGGCTTGTCCGACTTAGCAGACTGGGTGTAATTTATAAGGTAAAATGTATGCGCACGTATAACAATCAGAAAAGTTAAAATAGAGAGTATAATTATCACAAATCTTAACGTAATCGTCTCTTGCCCTGGCTGGTTTATGTTTACCACGTGTCCCTGAGGAAAGAAAGGTCTGTGGAAACACCTCCCGTAACTTCACACGCCTATGAAACTGCCTTTGTTCCTCCACCAATTACTTGGAAACCCACTGATGAACTCTGTAAGGAAACAGCAATGAGAAACGAAACCTCAGAAATGATGGAAAAAGTGAGATTGCTAACGCAATTACTAAGCGAACCCCAGTGAATTAATATTTCATTCTCACTAACACCAACCAAATCCTAAGAATGACTTTCAGGGAAATTACACTCATCTGGCTTTTCTCCTTTATTGTAACAGGAGAGAAAAGCAGAAGGGAAGTAAAAGGTAAATCTAAGCAATCCAAATTCAGATGTTGTTAGCCTTAAAAGATCCTCAGATGGCTCGGTGCCTGTGGCTCAATCGGCTAACGCGCCAGCCACGTACACCTAAGGTGGCGAGTTCAAATCCCCAGCCCGGGCTGGCCAAATAATAATGATGGCTGCAACCAAAAAAAAAAAAAAAAAGGCCAGGTGTTGTGGCGGGCGCCTGTGGTCCCAGCTACTTGGGAGGCAGAGGCAGGAGACTCGCTTGAGCCCAGGAGTTGGAGGTTGCTATGAGCTGTGATGCCATGGCACTCTACCCAGGGGGATAGCTTGAGGCTCCGT
>CAUYQV010092945.1:0-44384 GCA_963574575.1 Galagoides demidoff | reverse complement strand
CTCAAGTGGCTAAGGCGCCAGCCAGGTACACCCAAGGTGGCAGGTTCAAATCCAGCCCGGGCCCGCCAAACAACAATGATGGCTGCAACCAAAAAATATAGCCAGGCGTTGTGGTGGGTGCCTATGGCAGGAGACTCGCTTGAGCCCAGGAGTTGGAGGTTGCTATGAGCTGTGATGCCATGGCACTCTACCCAGGAGGACAGCCTGAGGCTCTGTCTCAAAAAAAAAAAAAAAAAAGACGTAGAATAATTAACTTTTTATTTCCTCCCCCTCATATTTTTAAAAGGCAGTACAACTCTTTAACTGAAGAACTGTCAAGACAGAACTGTGTACACAGAGTGAACGTTCTCTCAGTAGTGGTGCCATTTGTAATATAAACCACTTCCAAGGTTGGCCTCCATTTCCTCTTCTGAGGTTGGCCTCCATTTCCCCAGCATTCCTGGCTTTACCAGCAATAAGCAAGAGCTTCTTGGCATAACGTGTAAATAACGAGCTGCTGCTGCTGCCTTTATCTAAATCATCACTTACAAATACAAAAGCTTGGGAGCCATTTAGGCCTTTAAGATCAACATTGTGAACAGCCGCCAATATACAGCCCCTGGTGTAAAGCAATATGGGTTGAGTGTCCCTAGTCTGAAAATCCAAAGTCCAAAATGCTCCAAAACCTGAAAGTTTTTGAGCAATGAGAAGACACCCAATGTTCACTGAGGCATTTCAAATTTTGGATTTTGGATTAGGGATACTGAATGTAAATATTCTAAAATTAAAAAAAAAAACACCTCTGAAAACTGAAACACTTCTGTTTGCAAGCATTTCAGATAAGGGATACTCAACCATATGGGCCATACCTGGCAGTAATTCAATATTCTCCACCTTCAAAGGAGCCTCGCTGTCTTCAAACTACCCTGAAAAGTCACTGCAATCTTTCTCCATAGATGTGATAAAAAGGGGTTATTGTTAAATCTAAATTACAGACTTACATAATTTTCTCAAGACACTTAATGTATATATCCTGATTCCTGGTGGTTTAAAAAAATTTCATTGAGCTAATGTTCCAAACCACCTGAGCCAATTTCCTTATTTCATATATATTTTTATTATTTATTTATTTATTTATTTCTGAGACACAGTCTCAAGCTGTCACCCTGGGCAGAGTGCCGTGGCATCATAGCTCACAGCAATCTCCAACCCTTGGGCTCAAGCGATCCTCCTGCCTCAGTTTTTCTATTTTAGTAGAAACGGGGGTCTCACTTTAGCTCAGGCTGGTCTCAAACTCGTGAGGTCAGGCAATCCACCTGCTTTGGCCACCCAGAGTGCTAGGATTACAGGCGTGAGCCACCGCGCCCAGCCCATATTTTTAAAAACCAATCCAATCATTTGTATTCTCTGGGAAACTTGTGTGGGTGGCATAAGAAACATTTGCCCAGACCTTTCTTACAGTCCTGGTCATCTAGTTGCTCCCAGGTAAATTGTGTTTCGCCATAAAGACTGAGAAAGCAGTTGTCTTGAAAATGCTGGCCATAAAAACAAATATTTCTATCTGTCTCCATCCTACCTCTACCATCGCCCAAAGCATTAACCCTAACAAAACAAAAAGAATAAAAAAAGATTAAATAAAGAACCCTGGACTAAACTGCTTGGGGTTTGTAATATGTCTCACGATGTGTGTGGGGAAATTTTAGTTGAACAAAGCGCAGATACCAGTACAATGGGATTCAGGCTCTTTATTTCTTGGAATAGATCTGGGCTCAGAGAGTGTCTAGTTTTGAATTACCCTGAAGCAAGAGAAAATGTGCTTGTACCACATTTGCCTGTCTTTCCATGGCAACGGGAGTTTTAGGAGGTCTCTGTGTGATGAGCTGGGTCAGCCAGCATGCTGATCACAGCAACTAAGAGCCTGATTTTAGCCTTATGGTCAACAGCAAACACCTAGCTTTTCAGGCCATCGTCTATTCTCCTTACATATCTGGTCACAGCTGGGTCATTTCATGCTGGCCTCCTACAAAACCTACACAGCTGTTGAGATTTAAGAACCTGGCCGTGTTGTGAGCAGAGAGAGCCGAAAGAAACCTCAGTGCATCTGTCCTAGGTCCACGTTCCTCATAGAATTCAGAAAAGATCTGTGTGGTGGTCACTCAAAAGAAATGAAAAAGATTTATTTCTGGAGAGATTAAAGCAGTGGTCCCCAACCTTTTTGGCACCAGGGACCAGTTCCATGGAAGACAATTTTTCCACGATGGGGAAAAGGGATGGGACAGGAGGTGGCCTTCAGGTGGAGATGCCAGAGATGGAGCCATAGGAACCACCGGTAAATATGGATGAAACTTTGCTAAAGTGGCAACTGCTGCTCACCCCTGCTCCTAACAGACCCTGAACCAGACCCCTTCTGGACCCAGGGTCAATTCCATGGAAGATAATTTTTTCAACAGTCCTGGGAGGGGGTGATGGGCAGGAAGCTCAGCTCAGCTTGGGTGATGACGCTGTACAGCCCGGTCCCCAACAGGCCACAGCCCGGTACCAGTCTGCAGCTGGGGAGTTGGGGACCGTAGGATTAAAGACTCTAAGACTGAGCAACAGCAGCCTCGGCTGCCCACGGTCAGGATGAGCCAGCTGAGCCTCAGGGGCTGGCCTTTTCCAGGAGCAGAGAGCTGCACCACACACAAAGCAAGTTGGACTTAGGGTGCAGGCTCACGTGACTGCTGCAGTGACCCCAAGGGGTTAGAACCTCTTCCAACTGCAAAGGGTACCAGAAAAGCACAAGTCCCACGGTCCTTGTCGGAGAAAGCTCCAGAGGCATTACCTTTTTATTTGCGGGGATTTGGTTCCCTTCACAAACGCCCCAATCTTCCCACTCCTCTCACGAGGCAGGAAATGTAACCCCGAGCCAGCTGGCACTGAGGGCAGGGGCAGGGTCTGCGTGGGGCTGACGTCGCTGGCTCTGTCCCCTATGCCGCCCGCTGCTGCAGGCCGGGGAAGCGCGTTCTGAGCGGAGGGGTCTGCTGTGCAGCTGCCCACGAGCAAACCAGGTTACCAGCTAAGACGCTGGGAAGGAAACGCACCGCTAAGGAAATGCATAAGGATAAAAACTCAATATGCAGGCAAACGAAATTACGGAGCTCTAATCACAGGATGTAGGGAAGCAAATTCACTTAAGGCCGGGCAGATGAGGCCGGTTATCAGTGCGGGCACCCTGAGCAGCCAAACGGATGCCACCAATGCTTTCTACAACATGGAGTTCCGTCCTCAGGCTGACACTCTGGGCTGTGCTGTCCATGCTGGGAAAAGCCATTTCATACTCATTCCAACTCTCGATGTCACGCGTGTGACACAAAATCAACCCAAAGTCTAGAGAACCAAGTTCACTATCATTCTACAAAGCCTCAAAGCCTCTGTGGTTATCAGTGCCTCCGCTTACTTCTCCCTTTTCCATTTTCTTTCTTTCTTTCTTTTCTTTCTTTTTTTTTTTTTTGAGACAGAGCACTCTGTAGGGTGCTGTGATGTCACAGCTCACAGCAACCTCAAACTCTTGGGCTTAAGCAATTCTCTTGCCTAAGCCTCCTAAGCAGCTGGGACTACAGGCACCTGCCGCAACACCCAGCTGTCTTTTGTTGCAGTTGTCATTTTTTTTGCTGGCCAGGACTGGGTTCGAACCACCAGCTTCGGTATATGTGGCCAGTGCCCTAACCACTGTGCTACAAGTGCTGACCCTCCCCTCCCCATTTTCTGCTTATCACTTTTCCTTCTTCCAAATTGGACACAGAGGCAAGCAGTGGCAGTCAGGATCAAGCCAGCATTCCTCAGCTGTTCCCCTCCACACTTCCAGCCCCATCCCACCATCACCATCACCACCACCAGGGATGACCCCTTTACATCTCACATGTATACTGATGCCTAGTCTAAGATTTAACCTCTTTCTTAGGAAATTTCTAGACCTTGAGACAGGCTTTTCTGCACAGGAGGGAACACCCAAGCCTTGAAGTCCAGGTGGAGGCTCTCACGCCCCAGGGATGAACACCTCTCAGCCAGACTAATGGAAAGCACAGTTCTCTTGCCTATGATGTAATTCTTCACCCTTCTACCAACATACTCCCACCCAGGTGCAAGGTGAGGATGTGACACGGTGTGTTCTAGTCTAGGGCACGGTCACCCTGACTCTTCAGACTTCCTGCCAATGGACCTCTAGTCTAGTAACCGCTATGGATAGTCTTGCTTGGGGTAAACATAATGACGTCAACTGGGAGATCAACTAAAAACAAGGTGGTTCACCACTTCCTTAAATGAAAAAATAAAAAAGATAAAATCACACTGAATTGGAACAGTTGCCATGAACAGGTTACTGTTCTCCAGCCCACCGTCCCTGAACACCAAGTTTCCTTTCCTTTTTGGCTGTACTGATGTCTTTCTTTGAAAGACTGTCTTTCCCCTGCAATTTCCCTCTTTTCTGCTTCCTCCTGTTCTGGTGGGATGACTCTGTTATAAGGTTTCTCCCAGGGGAGAGAATAAGCTCTTCTCCCCTGTGGTTAGATGACTCTGCTGAGAGAGAGCTGGTGTTTGAACAGGAAGGGACAAGAGTCCCTCAGCCCCCGCCTGACGCCTGTTCACTGCAGGAAGCCGAGGAGGAGGCTGAAGGAGCAGTGGCAAGGAGAGGGGAGAAAGCGGGGAGCCATTGATTTTCAGTGAGTGATTAACCCTACTCTTTTAAAAGGGGCTGTTGATCACACCACCAGCATCTCTCAAATGGGGCTGTAACCAGGGCTGTAACCTCCCCATGACCCTTTTTAATGAGAAAGGCTTGACTGTCCAAGTCTGCCTTGGGGCAAAAAGGCAAATATATCCTGACTTCTCTCTCTGTAGTCTCCACCTCCTCTCTAAGGCTGAGGATCATGTGATGTGATAGTGAAAGTGTTTTTACACAATCACTGTTGATGAAATGTCGTATCAAATTTGAATTGCAGCACGTTTTATTTTAACACATTAACTGCCATGTGAGTTGTGAGTTATATTTAACTTATGCTAGTTTATCCCAGGGACCTTATGAAGCATATATAACTCACACATCTCTTGCACATGCCACATTAGAAAAAAAATTTTTTTTCCCTTGGAACCAGGGTATTTTATTAGGTCAAGAGATATGTATGTTATATATGTCTCATAAGGCACTGGGTTCAACACTACTGTGAGTTAAATACAACTCACACAGCAGTTCATTTGCTTGACATAATAAAACAGTGTGCTTGTCAATGTATTTTAAAGATGGAAAGACCAATTCAAAGATTATGGCCTTACACTTAAAGAACCTAGCTATCTTCTAGAAGGTTGTGGAGACTTCTGAGGAACAGTGCTTCTGATAAATACAGAAATCAATCAGAGAGCATGTTGATAAATATAAAACATTTTAGCTTTTCTATAAATAATTAAAATGTGAGTTATAAGTAAAGTATAAGTCAAGTCAGCTCTGTCCCCACGAGCCACCTCCTCTGAAAGGCTATCCCTGACCACCTCACTCCACACAGCTTGCCTGTTGCCACCCTTTCTCCTGCACCCTACTTTTATTTTTCTTCATATAACTTTATTCTGTCTGTATTTAGACTGAGTGGAGGCTCTGCCTTGGTGCAGACTGGGGTCTGGGACAGCATCTGGCTCAGTGCAGGGACTCGAACATTTTTGTTTGTTGAAGAGATGAACGGTGCCTCTGGGATTCAGTGATCTTTTAGTAATTGATGTTCACACAGCATGGTCTGGAGAGTTGAGGTCACCTGCTTCAACCCCTTCCTCAGTGAAGGGACAACCTGAGGTGTGGGGGGAGGTGAGGGGAGAGACCACAGGAGCCAGGTCTAAAGATGAACGATCGTAAAGGGACACTGAGAAAGGGTCCTGTGTAAAGTACACCAGGAGCAGGTGGTCTCCTAGAAGCTTCCAGAAAAAAGCCACTTCTCTTTCTGCTCAGTCCTATTAGCCTATCTCATTCTTCTGCAGGATAACAGAGGATAACCTCTCTCACTTGAGGACTTTCTCAGCTGGGGTGTCCCCCGAGTTCCTTACATGGCTGGCTGGCTCTTTTTCCCATGTCAAACCTTAAGTTAAATGAAACACATTAGTGCCCTTCCCTGACCCCCTTCTCTAAAGTAGGTCTCTTCTCTCTCTGATCATGTCCTTAATATAATCTTTAATTACTGTACTGATTTACTTGTCACTGCATGTGAACCCCAGAGCAGGATGGACTCTCTCTTGTTAATCAGTCAATCTCCACTGCTTAGCACTTGCTAAATGAACAAATGAATGAATGACGCAAAATTGTAAAGGTTGTTTGTCACCAATAACAAGGTAAGAAAGAGATCTGATGCTCTCCTTTAAAAAGCAAATGAAATCTTTCTGGTTCAAAGATTCCTCAGCAGTTCAGTCACTGCTCTCATACTGAAAACTTCTTGATAGAATCTTGATCAAATTTGTTTCCCACCTTTCCATCAGGGCCACCAGGGAACAATTCCAGATGGAAAAAAAAAAATCTATTTTAAAAAGACTTCTAGGCTGGGTGTGGTAGCTCATGCCTGTAATCCAGGACTTTGGGAAACCAAGGTGGGTGGATCCCTTAAACCCAAGGAGTTCTAGACTATAGTGTGCTGTGGACTGAACCATTGCTCTCCAGCTGGGTGACAGAACAAGATCCTGTCTCTGAAAAAAAAAAATCTAGAAGGAGATTATTTGGAATGTCACTTTGACACAATGTTCTAAAATAAGCAAAGACTTTATTTATAATAGATAAGTGTGTAAAATTAAAACGTAGGCTGAAACTGAGGGAATGTTTCCAGGAATGTTTGGAATATAAAATGACCACTGTCCAGCACAGGATAAATCTTTATTAAAAGAATAAATGCACAAACCTTGGCTCCCTGGAGAGCTAGACCCTCCTCACTACTGTGGAGCACATTTCAATCTGAGAAACGAAGACCTCATGGACAGGAACAGTTTTATACCCCTGTCTCAGATTTCCCTGTGCTTACAGCCACCTCACAGTCACATGGGGTACTCTAAGGGTAAATTCTGTGTGCTCTCTTACTTATGATCTTTGCCAAGTAAGAAACAAATCTGGATATAGGAAAGGAGATAAGATATTCAAAAGGATTCGGGCAAGAAAGGGGTGGGGAGGTTATACAATATAAAAACCATGAGATCTGAAGATGTCTCAAAGGTTAGGGTAGAAAACCTGAAGGGTAGAGGTGGGTTAGGTCAGGAGACCAGGACGTGTTCACCTGAGCATCAGCCTATTCTCAGAAGAGGCTGTAGCTGGTGGTTTGGGGGAGGGATGTCAAAGTTTAGGGGTCTGAAGATGGAGAATATCATAATTAAAGTTGGGTCGAGTCAGTGCTGCAGGGATTTATCCACCTTGGCCAGTGGGGACAGAGTTCAGCTAATCATTTACAAGACAACCCCATGGGAATTTGGAGGGTCCATGTCTGGCCTTGTCATTGGTAAATAAGGTGGTGGGGCAGCTGTGAGTCTTACATAAGCCACATGGGGGAAGATAGTTCCTTGCAGCAAATCCTTCCCTGGAGCACACAAAAGGCTGGGAGATTGTCTTCATGGTTTCTGTTATCTAGGAGCATAGAGAGCTCAGGTAAAACTCAACGAGGTCACCTTTCTGCCTCCCTTTTATTTTCAAGCTAAGAGACCCAGACTGAGGGCACTTTATCTAATCAGTTCTTTGTTTGCAGGAGAAAATGTGGATGTAAAATGGGCTTTGGTGCAAGTAATTTAAAATAAGCTCTGACTTTAGCAAACCCCTGCAGACTACCAAACCATCAGCAGCTCTTAGGTGAAGCAGAAGGCAAAGAAAAGCCTCCAGGAAGCGAGAGGCTGACCCGTGGTGAAGCCAGGGCCAGCACGGAGAAAAGCTCAGACTTCAAGAAGAACTTCTCAAAAAATAAAAGGAAAGGGAGAAAGCAGCCAAGCCTTTCCACATGTTTAAATGTCTTTACATCCTGCTCTGATTTGCTGGGAAGATCTTGGAGTGACTAGATACGTAGTTGTTTGGTGGCTCGTTTATTCTCTCGGTTATCTTCCCTTAGAGAAACCTCAGATTGCAGATTGGTTGTGGGTCACCTGATGACAGCCGCCGAAATATACACGCAGGGCTGAATCGACTTCCTCGGCATGTTACTTACGTGTGCACACTTTATTAAGATAAGGCACATTTCCAACTGGTACAGGATTCCCCATTCAGGGCTGGACAGCGACTCCCATTTTCTAGACCTAGGTGAGCTCAGAAATCAGTCATATCATCAACTCCCATCTCTAGGCACAAACAGGCCCTTTCCAGGCTACATTCCCTGGGCTCAAGTAGGTCACAAAGAGCAGCCTGATCAG
The DNA here is from genome assembly GCA_963574575.1 of Galagoides demidoff. Classification (NCBI taxonomy): domain Eukaryota; kingdom Metazoa; phylum Chordata; class Mammalia; order Primates; family Galagidae; genus Galagoides; species Galagoides demidoff. The sequence goes on along the minus strand of CAUYQV010092945.1, from coordinate 36,020 downwards.
TGTCTCATCTGGGTTGTTCCCCGGGAGTAGAAAGCATGCATACGGCCTCACCTGGGGCAAGGACTCAAAGACAGCATTCCTGCTAATTTGGGGATTATTTTCTGTCTATAGGCCCCTGGCATGTTCTGCACATACATTCCCCAAACCAGCCCCCCTCACCCCTGCCACCTGCAGGATTGGAAAAGCAGTATATAACCCCCTAAGCAGAAGGCCCACATAGGCTTCCCAATTGGGTTGCCCCCTCTGTTGCTGGATCCTCTATTCCCCCACTTCTGCTTCTCTATCTCTTTCATCTTTCAATGAACTCTGGCCTTTCACTTACTCCCACACAACTACAGGTAGCTCATGTAGTGAGAATAAGACGGAGTCAGTCAGGCTAGGTGGGCTCTACACAGCTGGTCTGCTTGGTTTGGGTCCTACATCATGACCTTCACCTCATGTCTTCCATCCTTGTTGTTTTATAGATTTAGCTTCAACCTAAAAATGTGTATCTTGAGTTGTTTAGGGTGATCAATTCAGGAAATTAACTTTTGAATTGGAAATGTTGTAATAAGTCATAGGATGTGCTCATTATTGTTTATTATTAAGATAAGGGTTAATATGGTCTTTGCTTTGAACTTTTACACATGAAACTATGGTTTTGGAAATGGAAGGTCAGAACAGTCTTTGAACGGCTGCTCTCACTGTTCTCCAGAATTGCTGGTCTTCTGAGAATAAGGCTTTTTGGACCTAATCCCCATCTCCACATTTGGCTGACAGTAACAGGTGGCCAGACCCTCTTCGTCAGGTCATAATTGGCTGACATCTGGTTGCTTTCTTGCAAGGATTAATACAGAGGGAACTTCATTATCATCTGAACTGACACTGGCCTATTTGGGATTTGACTACTAGCTGTCATTTTCTTGATTTCTCAGAGGTCAGACGGACACCATTGGTTTGCTGAAGGAAGTATAGCATGAGTGACTCCATTTTGCTTTGGTTTACAGGCCTAATGAAGGAACTTAGTCTCAACCACTGACTGCCTATACATTTTATTTAATAGTCCAAATATCAGTGACTGACAGTGACTAACTCATGGTTCCCATATACTTCTTTGCTACTTTGACATCATAGTTTTAGATACAGAAATGCTGTAGGGGTGCCCATTTTCTCAGTAGGGGTGAAAAGCCGGTGTGAGACAATCATTACTCCAGTGCAATCACCTCAGCTTAAGTAGCAACCACACATAACCTTCTTTCATGTGTTTTTCAGTTTACAAAGTGTTGCTATCGATAACTAATGAATTATGCTCGTGGTTAGAAGTCATCCAAACTAAAACTACAAAGTGGAGACTGATGCTTGATGGATCTACAGGAATACAAGACTCAGAAGATGTTTTATAAGATGGCTTCAGAAGACATTTTCTGAGATGGCTCTTGCCTATAATCCTGGTACTTTTGGGAGTTGGAAGCAGAAGTTTTGGGAGACCCCAGAGTTCAAGACTACAGAGAGTTATGATCACACTACTGTGCTCCAGTTTCGGTAACAGAGTGAGACCCTTGTCTCAATTAAAAAAAAAAAGCAAAACATTATTGTGCCTGCCTTCTCACTGGCATCAACCTGTAGGGTTTAAATGCACACAACCTCAGAATTTGGGTTTGCAAAGTCTGATTAATGTCCAAATGACCCCAAAGAGCATTTATCTCATGGCTTGAATTTTGATTTGGGTGTCAGTTCATCTTAACTTTTAGAGTGGTTCCATTTGCAAAAGCTCTGTTCCACTTACCAAACATATTTCCCAAATCAGGATCCATCTCACGCACGTCTTCTTAACATTTTAATCTTAGAGGTGACACCCTAAAAAGGATCTAAGGATTTCATATCTCTCATATAGAATTTTCTTAAAATATTTTTTTCGTGAATATGGAAGCTTATTCAATATTCTCATCCATAAAAGAGCAAGATAACAGATTAGTGCACCCTTAAACGCAACCTCTTAGGTAGCTGAAATGTTTTACGTAAATTCAGGCAGCTGGTTTTCTGAAATTCAGGCCTTGACAGACTTTCAATGATTTAATCCTGTCAGCACTAACAACACGCCCTTTAGATTGCCCTCTAGTACAAGTAGTCGAACATTCTTGGTAGATTGGGAGACTTTCTGAAAAAGCATAAAACCTAGTCTTTCAGATATATTCTAAAAGCTTCCTATAGCACAAATTTAGGTTTAAATTTCTGAATCCAGCCTCCAAAAAGGCAAGGGCTTTTAAGTACATTCAGCCTGTTTGGATGTTTGCCGCGGTGACAGATTTCCTGGTCTGTCTTTCTTTTTTTTCTTCCCTTCTTTCCCTCCCTGCCCTTCTTTTTCTTCATTCTTTTCTTTTCTTCCTTCCTCTCCTCCTTCCCTTCCTTTCTCCTTTTCTAATGAATTCTAACTAAATAGCCAATCCCTACTGGCTACAGAAAGATAGAGACTCTTAGTTTATCAGTGTGTATCTATTCTTTGTAGATAAATCTGTTTTTCCTGTTATCTAGACAAACCTTGCTCAAGGCCTCTTTCACACAGCACAAGCGTAAGAAGCCTTCAGGGGCTGGCCGGGATGGGCTCACATCTGTGGGAGAGTTAGGACGAAAGGTTCAACCTTGGTCTGAATTTCCTACTCTGGCCTAGTAAGAGAAATTAACTCTTTTATTTTTCCCCATTTACCCTGTTTATTTACCAGGGTTAATTCAAAAGGAAGCAAGCTTAATGCTGCTCATAACTTGCTCATTTCCAAATTAGAGGTTTTGTTTTTTTTTTTTAAGCCCTCAGAATGGCATTCCCCAACGCCTAGAATCCAATTGCTGTGTGTTTGAGAAGCATTTTCAAACTGAAGAAAACGTTTTTTCCCTTCTGATTTCAGTGCTTGTGAATGCCAGAAGAAATTTAATTTTAAAAGGAACAGAACCATAACATCTTTTTCGAGTTGAAGCTGAGCATATGTATCGCAACAATGAATTTATTTGTCCGTACACACATGCACGCCCCCCCCCCACACGTGCGCATGCGCCAAATGATGCTGATAGCAGGGCTTGCATCGTTCACGTTCCCCATGCCTGTGTGCCGGCTCCACCTGGAAGTCCCCTGCCTTTGGGCCTGCATGTGCAAGGACTCAGGCAGCCTCTATCTCCCTCAGGACCCCTTTCACAGAGGAATCCTAACTGCCACGGGGGACCACAAGAAAATTGGTAGACACTAATCCACTTAGGGTGTAGGGAGAACAGCCAGAAGAAATTATATAGGGCCAGCTGCACTGCTGAAGCCAGAGCACATGATTAAACAGATCGACTAGCCTGAAAGATGCATCCCCCAGTATTTTTATTATCATAAAACTTTTTAAGTGGGAGGGACACTGTGGTTTATTCAACTTTATATTTTACAGATGGTCAAACTGAGGCCTGGAGAAAAATCTTACTTGGCAAATTATTTGTAAAACTCTGGACTACAACTGATTGCACGTTTGTGCCGCTCAGTAGACCGGGAGCCCATCCCAGCCTGGCTGTGTCACCCTGAGGGTTTCTTACTCAACCTCACTAGTATAACATGTGCTAGGGAAAAGAAGAGAGGGTGAGCGATTTTCATGTGGATTGAAAACCCAGACTCCTGATTCTTTGGGGGAACAAATTGTCCTTTGAATCAATTATTCCTTTTAGGTTAAAACGTTCCTGAGTCTTTCCCAATCCCATTCCCCTTTCTCAGTATTCTTCTTGAACTATAATCACGTCTAATCTTCTATGAAACCACTTGTCACAAAGCAGGTTATACACTGTGTACTGTGATCAAATAGAGACAGAAGATAAGCAGGAGGAAAAGGTAAATTATCCTCAAGTCAAAAAAAAAAATATGGTAAGATTTAGGAACAGTTTTTTGGAATTGTTTTCAATTTTTTTTTTTTTTTGAGACAAAGTCTCCCCCAATCACCCTGGGTGGAATGCCACGGTATCACAGTTCACAGCAACCTCAAACTCTCAGGCTCAAGTGATCCTCTTGCCTCAGCTTCCCAAGTAGCTGCGACTATAGGCATGCACCAACACAGCCAGCTAATTTTTCTATTTTTAGTCGAGTTGGGGTCTTGCTCTTGCTCAGGCTGATTTTAAACTCCTGAGCTCAAGTGATCTACCTGCCTCAGCCTCCCAGAGTGCTAGGATTACAGGCGTCCATTTCCACACCAGGACTCAATTTTTTAATGAATGTGGTCTGCTATAGCAAAATGAAAAATGAATAATTTATTGAACATGCTTACTACACACACACAAAAGCGGTAGCACCTCTACTCCCTGAAGAATGTTTCTGTAGGCTGCGGCTCTGAACCTGGCACGCTCAGGATCTGTAGTAGAGAGCTACTGCATGGAGCACTACTACTGTCTGGAAAGCTGGCGTACAGTCTACACCCTTTGATGATGGCCACACTGTGCCAGCACAGCCACATGTGACTTACATTTGCAAGTTTTAGAATGTTGTTTATTCATAAGCAGTTACACTGTGATTCCCTGCACATTATTTTCTGAAGGCCTTTCACTCTGCCTCATGGACGACATAATAAGAAGAGCAAGTGAGCAAGGAGAATGCAGGAGCCTGGACAGCAGGGGACAGGTGGGAACTCTGGGAGAGGCGAGAGGCTAAAGAGAGAGGGCTGCTGGCCACAGAGGAACTCGGGAAGCCTCATTTCCCCAGATTCAGCCTTAGCTGGCAGAGGCTTAGCTTCTCCACGGCAAACACAGGGCCTCTTGGCCACTCTGCCTGGGCCACCGTGCGTGTCATGTCCACTGAGGTCTGACTGATATCTATCTGTTGGCCGCCAGACCTGGGAAGACAGGATGGGGGACCAAGGCTGGTCTCCTGCAGCAGAGCTCTCTGACTCAGGGGGGCCTTGCCTGTGGCCTCCACTGGGGAGCAGAGGCTACAGAGGCTTCTCTGGGGAAGCCCAAGTCTGTGCTGGTGACAGAGGAGGGAAGAAGAGAGATGACAGCCATTGGGTTAATCAAGATTGAGTTTGTCTTGTAGTTCTCAAGCTTTCAGAAAATTCCGAGGCCGCATCCAAAAAACAGATAGAGCACTTGGTTGATGAAAACCTCTCCTTTCCCGTCCCAGGAAACACTCCCACCCCCTCAGGCTCCAGGGGAGCTAGTGAGGAATTTGAGGCTTCTCATCACTCCCACTGGAATCTGGCCCCGTGTGGGGTACAGGGAAGATGAAGGCACCCAGGGGCAAGAAGCCTGGGAAGTAGGAGGCACACAGTCCAGAAAAATGCCCAGACCCCTGAGGTCAAATCCCCACCTCCTGATAAGGACAAAGGGCCCACTCTGCTCCTCACTCCTTTTCCACTTGGCTGCTTTGCAAAATAGGATAAGGAAGTGGAGCCAAACCAAGAATGACAAACCCACAGGATTAGCAGGCAGCCCTCTGCAGGCCCCCAGCTTGGAAGGAAAAGTACCAAAGCCCTTCTTCACCCTGCCAGGTCCCTGCGATTCTCTGGCCTTGGAGTAAGTGTAAAAAAATCTGGGATGCAAGTCTGATGAATGGGGGGTAGGGTAATCACAGGGACCACAGCACAGAGAATTGGCAAGAGAATGTCTGGAGAATCTGTGACATATGGCTGCTATACATACAGGCACTTGCAAATGAGACAGTGATGCTAGCCAGAGCCTTTCCAAGCAAGTAGGCCATGCATATTTCTGAATAATGGGATTGGAAGCAACCTGGCACAGTGGAAAGGATGGGGTTTGGACACAAAACCAAGTATCAATACTACCTATTCAATTTACCAGTTGCATCTCCTTGGGTAAGTCATTCAATCCCATTGGGTTTCAGTGTTCTCATCTGGGAAATGGGATTCTAATGTGTATAGTACTTGGCATGCAGTGAAGACCCAGTAAGCAGCTGCTTGGAGACCCTAAAACATTCCTGAATGCAGCCTGGCAAATGGAATTGATTTGGTTTTTAAAAGGAGAGAACGAGAATTAAGATTTTATTTGAAAATTTTATCTGAAAGCGCTCTACCAGCCTATTGATTAGTTGATCCTCTTTCCTTTTGTTTTACAAATGAGAGGGGGAGAGTCAGTCTGGAAGAAAATCTAGTCCAGAATGTGCTTTTGTAAAGACCCTTGGGGACTGAGTTGCCTGCAGAGACTGGGGGAGAAAGCAAGTTTATCCCTGATGAGAAAGGCAGTGAATTCCTGACCCTCTGCCATATCCCAATGCTCCTTGGTGTTGGGTCTAGATGTGACCAGGCTATCTGGTTTTCTCTATTTTTTAAAATTTATTTTTCAAATTTCAGATTGATAAAAGAATACATAGGATTTTCTTGATAAGATACTCACAGCTAGAATAAAACTAAAAGGAGGCGAGAAGGACTAACTCTACAACAACACTGAGCAGGAAGTGTTTAGCTCTTTGCACCATTTCAGCCGTTCCAACCTAATTTCATCCCTAAAGATATCCTGCCTCCAGGACTCTGGTGTTCCATACAAATTAATACCTAGCTAAGCTGTAGTGCAATCCCCCATCCACGGGATAAACTAAATGAAGCATTGGAACTAATACCTGGAGCGACAGGCACTGGACGCTACCCCAGAGAGCTGTGATTCTGCTCTATGAAGAGCATCATCGCAGCCTTAGGGGTGTGGAGCAGGGACAGTGGGGAGGAGGTGGGGAAGCAGGGAAGGCTTCTACTCATCATCATTTAGGAAAACATCCCCACATAATCCTGGTGATAATTAGAGAGATGCAAATGTATTTGTTCACCATGAGTCTAGTTTTAAGGTGTTTTTTTTAAACCTACACTAAAACCCAAACTCCTTCTTACTGTGTTTGAAAACCAAACCAATGCATTTTGTCTAACAACCCCCCTAGAGACATTTACTTAATATTTAACCAGGGCTAAATTACAGATTCCGCTTCAGAGGGACTGGGTAGAATCTCTGACCCTAATTCTATTTCCTTCAGTGCAAGTGAGTGAGGGTGACAATCTAGCCATTGTTGAATACTTTTAAAGACTCATTAATCTCAAGCAAGAACCAAGTTAACAAGCAGGACAATCTTTTGAAGTGAACGGTGGTAGTGGTTTAAACAGAGGATTAAGAGATAATCACATTTAAAGTCATCTTTTGGCACTAAAATTGACCTCAGTCTAGTGAATTACAGTGTTGGGGAAAGGCTTTTTCCTCTCCTCCCTCACCAGGTGACAGACTCCCTTGCGAGACAGCCAGATGGCAGCCTGCCCACATCCAAAAAGGCCCTCCTCTATTTTGACATTCTATCACGAAGTTCACTGCTTACCCAATTTAGGTGACCATTTCAAAAAATAAGGCCCTATACTCTACAAAAGCTAGATGCTATCTAGTGAGTAGGCCCAATTTAAATGTAAATTTTTGGTCTGCCTTTTACTGTAGGTATCAGCTGACTAGCTGGTAATAAACAATGTGGGAGATGTGGAAACCATCCTTTTAGAAGCCAGCTAGAGAAAGTTAATTTGGCTTGGGAGAAGAGGAAGAGAAAAGCCTGCCAAAAGGAATCTGCTGTGGCCATGGCTTCCCTATCACCAGGCTGGGAGTCTACAAGAAAATGGAATTTATATTTGCCAAGCAATGGAGCCTTTTCCCTCAAAGCATGCCTTCAATCGTGTTGAATACCAATCCGCAGGCCGATGAACAATTATCTAGCATTGCATTCGATGGGCATTTCAAACGTCCTGTCTCACGTTGAAGAGGTTCAAAAAAGACAAAACAAAGGAAGTAAAGCCACACTGGCATTCAATCTGGCAAAAGAAACGAAATACCTTCTAGTCTTTTTTTTTTAAACGTTATCCTGCCCGACTTCCATTTTTTAATCTTCCTCCACTCCATGGTTATACCTCTTTTTTAAGGGTCACCCAGAAAACATACAATGAAGACCCAGGATCATGTCACAAGCTTCCAAGGATCCTCTAGCTGGGTCCTTTTGTTGCAGGAAGACAAGGCCCAATGGAGAGAAAGAGCATCCAAATACCGTATTTAAGAGGAAAAAGGCTTTTATTCAGCCAGTGGAGCCAACGGCATAGAAGAATTCAAAATGGCCGTGCTCCTCGACAGGTTAGATCTTTCCCTTTTTATTTCTAGTCAAAAAGTCCCAACCCACGGGTACCTTTCTCACTGGTCACTTTGAATGAAGTACAAGAAGGTGTTTTGGCCCCCACAGAACTACAGGATTTCACAGAAGTAAGTGGAAATTTCCAGGTCCCAGGATGTTAAGTCTACAAATTCCTAAGAGCTGAGTCACCATGGAAAGGACCCTGCAGGTGTATCCTTGGGGTCTCCCTTGGGGTCTCCTTGAGTAGACCTCAGTTCTCCTAGAACTCACCCTTCCTAAGTATCTTCTCTCACTTTCATTTTTAAGCTTGGGAACCTGCCAGCCAGAATCAGAAAGTGCCTTGAATGAGGTTTCACTGCTAGAATTACAGCCTGGGTCTCTTGAAGTTCCAGAACTAGGTTAATGGTACATCCACACTCCTAACACAGCTGTTTGGACCTAGTACTGCCAGTATAAGGACTGGCCAGCAAGGTGTGGAATAGCACAACTAGGGTCCATCATGAGCTATATCAGGCTGTCTTGGAAATCTCAACTAAAAGACATTTGAGAGAGTTACCAGCCAATAATACAGTTGAATTGTAGCAAATAAACCTTCCACTAATATCACTTCCTGTAAGGTTCTGGTACATGGATTCCTGATAATCTTACAGAAAAATTCCCTCTTTCTGAGTTAGTTTAAGTGAATCTATATTTTTAGAAACTAAAAAATGAAATATATTCCATCAGCCTGGTGATCTTTTCATGGTAAGACAGGACCAATGACCTGTGACCAAACCTCAAAGCTACTGATATAAGCCAGGCAACAGTGGCTCATGCCTGTGATCCTAGGAAGGCCCAGGCAGGAGGATCACTGGAGCTCAGGAGTTGGAGACCAGCCTGAGCATGAGGGATACCCACATCTCTACTAAAAGTAGAAAAACTAGATGGGTACTATGATGGGTGCCTGTAGTCCCAACTACTCAGGAGGCTGAGGCAGGAGTGTGACGTTGCTATGAGCTGGGCTGATGCCATGGCACTCTAGCCTGGGCAACAACAAAAAAGCTGCTGATGTATGTAGAAGCAACTCTTCTTCTTCCTACACTGATAATTCTTTCAGTTAAGGAGATGATCAAAATCCAGGTGTATTTTTTTTTTTGAGACAGAGCCTCAAGCTGTCACCCTAGGTAGAGTGCTGTGGCATCAGAGCTCACAGCAATCTCCAACTCCTGAGCTTAAGTGATTCTCTTGCCTCAGCCTCCCAAGTAGCTGGGACTACAGGCACCTGCCACAATGCCCAGCTATTTTCTGGTTGTAGTTGTCATTGTTGTTTGGCAGGCCCAGGCTGGATTTGAATCCACCAGTTCTGGTCAATGTGGCTGGCGCCTTAGCTGCTTGAGCTACAGGCGCCAAGTCAGAAATCCAGGATTATTAAAAAAGAGATTAACCCTGCCTGGAAACTCTCAGGACCAGGGCCTTTGACATAATCAGAAAACTCTAATAAATTGTTTGGTTATAATAAAGACTTACTTAAAAACAACCATACATATGTTAGAATGGTAGGGAAAATATCTTTTGATGTATAAATTTCTTTAATTTTTAACTATTATTATTTACAAATAGGAAAAATGGTGAGGAAAAACTGCCAAACAGATTTTAACTTTATTGGAATTTTCAGGAAGTATGAACCAGGTTTCTAGGGGCTGGTCACATCTGAGTAAACTATTTTATGGCCAGAAAATAAGTACCTGAACACAGGAGATTTGAATTCAATTGCCTTAAAAGGACCAGGGAGGAAACAAAGGGTAAGACAATGGGAAGTGCTTAGGTCTGAGCTAAACTAAAGTGAACACTCAGTATGCAAGCGTTCAAATTCCACTTTAGATGGGATTGAAGTTGAGACTTCTACTCAGAAGAAAAAAAATCACTTTATCTTAAGGTCATTTGCACTAGATGGTATATTGCAGCTCAATTTACAACTGTCAATTGTGGAGACAGCCTAAATGCCCACCAACCCAGGAATGGATTAACAAGCTGTGGTATATGTGTACCATGGAATACTATTCAGCCACTAAAAAGATGGAGACTTTACATCTTTTGTATTAACCTGGATGGAGGGGGAAGGCATTCTTCTTAGTAAAGCATCACAAGAATGGAGAAGCAAGAATCCAATGTACTCACTTCTGATATGAGGACAACTGATGCTACTACAGGGTAGGGGGTAGGGGACGGGGGGAGTGGAGAAGGGAAGGAGAGTGGGGAGTGGGGGTCAAGGTGTGTGACACACCTCTTGGGGACGGGACAGAAAAAGAAGTCATAAAAAGATAAAGGAAAGAAGGAAGGTAGGGCTTCATACTGTCGGTGTGCAGACACAGATTTGGAAAGCTGAAGATTAAATCGAAAGATAATTTGGGGCTTACAGAGTTAAGGGGAAATATTCTGTAATAAATGACACGGCTCCCTCAGCATCACACCTGCTTCATGCTGATCATTAGTTTTAAATGCAAATATTTCCTGTACTGGGGGAAGAAAACATACTGAAATATCTTAGTGTTTTAAAAAATTCATGTGAAACCCAAAATAAAAAAAAAGTACATGTGGAGAAAGGAAAAAAAAAAAAGAAGAAATTGAGACTTTTAGGGCCATATGGCTGTAGACACAAATTCCATTATAAAGGATTTTCCCAGGTCACTACTGATGATACTATAAAGTTCTTTGGAGACAGAGTTTTACTATGTTGCCCTTGGTAGAGTGCTGTGGTGTCACAGCTCACAGCAACCTTAAACTCTTGGACCCAACTGATTCTCTTGCCTCAGACTCCCGAGTAGCTGTGACTACAGGGCACCCACCACAATGCCCAGCTATTTTTTGGTTGCAATTGTCATTGTCGTTTAGCAGGCCCAGGCCAGGCTTGAACCTGCCAGCATTGGTGTATGTGGCCAGCGCCCTACTCACTGAGCTATGGGTGCCAAGCCAATATATACCATTTCTCAAAGTCTTAATCTAAAAATCTGACATCTGGACACATTGTCTCTGATACATGGGAAATTCTTTATCTTTCTGAGTTAACTGTGGAAATCAATAAAAAAAAACAAAGCCCTCTTTAAAAACATACTCAAAAGGCAGAATGACAATTCCCAAGAATAATACAAATGGCTGATAAAAATATGAACTGAGATGCTATTTTTTCATTGGTTAAAGTAGCAATGATTTGAAAATGAAGATACATCAAAGTCAGAATGCTACCAAGCAATATTTCTAAGAAAATAATTCAGCACTATGTTTCACTACCCTTAACAATTCTTCAATCCTGTGTGTCTAGGAAAGGTTTGCTCTCTTAGGGACATGCTTATTATTTCTTAACGGATAATGTGACCTCATTTTGGTTGGTCAAGACAAAGTTCAAAGACTAATTTGTGGCTCACCCTGGAACCAGCTAACTACCTTTAACTTTAGTCTGGGCTTTATTCCCCCTAATTTTTATTTTTATCTACTTATCTGACCCTTTCTTTTTTCAGGGCATCATTAATGATGAAATGTCTATGAAAAGAAGCAGGATATAGAGAAGTAAAAGAAAATAGAAAATGAGGCTTCCAAGCCAGAAGGATCAGTCATGGTGTCCGTATTTCATTGCTATTTTACAAAGCGGGATGTAACTTTCTGCAGCAAAGAATGAGTGGGACTTTGCTTCGTGGTATAAAGCTGAACACCATAGTTTCAATGAAATTGCCTCTGACTATTTTTTAGGATACATCAATGTAATTTTAGAGTTTTTTTGGTAGGGTTGTCACCATGCCATAGTGAAAGTCAAGAAACGAGATAAACACTCCATTATGGGAATGATTATCCATCCACTGCCATGTAGATGGGAAAACACCATCCACACTGTCTCTTGATGGACATTCTGATCAGACAGCCCATTCCCTGATTCTCCTGTCCTAGTGTTTGAGATTTTTTTGAGCCCAAATACAGGTTAAAAACCTAGATGCAGGACACAAGAGAAAAATTGACTTGATGGATGTCCTTCAGCTAATTTACCAAAAGCTTATCAAAATTTTTGGCTTGTCAAGAAAGGTGGATTCTACAACAGAGAGGAGGAATCACTATGATCACAAAGAGAGCGGTTAATGGAACCATAAATTCTGCCAAGCTACTGCAGACAGTGATACTCACCACTAATGTAACAAATGATTTTCAAAAGCAATAAAATCGTTGGGTTTGCATCCAGTAACAACTGTTGGACTAATATAAAATTTGACAAGAGGTTTGGCACTCCTGAAGACAGCTGCTTTCCAGTGAATCTGGGGTGAGATAAGATGTTCAGCTCTGCCCCTTATGTAATTAACATTTCTTAATCTCCACCCCTTGAAGAGGCAGCCATTAATTTAGGGATCCTCCTTAGAGAAAAAAAGGCTCCGTCCATGGGAAGCTCGTTGCCTGGACAGGCACAAGTGGGAGAACCATATCCTGCCCCAACTCTCTTCCCCTTCCAAATCCCAACCCCACCAGGAATTTCCTGACCTTTCATCCACCTTCAACACTAGAGCCAGACCAAGCAGCTCTCCTTGTCTCTACAGCCCAACAAAGACAGCCCGCTTCCCAACACACACACTCACACATACACATGCATGCACACATGGTCGCCTTTGTACACATGGTCACGTATGTACACATGCATGCACACGTGGTCACGTATGTACACATGCACGCACACATGGTCACCTTTGTACACATGCATGCACACATGGCACCTATGTACACATGCACGCACACATGGTCACCTATGTACACATGTATGCACACATGGTCACGTATGTACACAAGCAAGCACACATGGTCACCTATGTACACATGCACGCACACATGGTCACGTATGTACACATGCACGCACACATGGTCACATATGTACACATGCACGCACACATGGTCACGTATGTACACAAGCACGCACACATGGTCACGTATGTACACATGCACGCACACATGGTCACGTATGTACACATGCACGCACACATGGTCACGTATGTACACAAGCACGCACACATGGTCACCTATGTATACATGCATGCACACATGGTCACCTATGTACACATGCACGCACACATGGTCACGTATGTACACAAGCACACACACATGGTCACCTATGTACACAAGCAAGCACACATGGTCACGTATGTACACAAGCAAGTACACGAGAGCCCTCCTACATCTCCCTTTTCCTCCCTCCCCAGGAATGGCCTCCATTCCTTCCACCAAGCACTGGCAGTAAGGGGCACACTCCCTTACCCTTCCCACACAAATTAACTAACTATGGAACTCTCAGCATGGATGCCCCATGACCATCACATAAACATATTTAGAAAATTCCCAGGCCACCAAACCTCAGGACAAACTGCAGAGTCAACAGTTACACTTTCCTTTCTCAGGAAAAGATTTTATTTGCTCACTTTGACAGAAGTCTTGTCATTCTGCTGCAGACAGGCACTTAGAGCAATTTGAGATGAGGAGTCCAAAGCGTACACACAATAGTGACGACCAGCGTCTCCTTCCCACAGCCTCCTATCCACTGTAAAGGTCTTTCCAGCTCCCGAGGAAATGTCATCCACTCTCGGTGGGGGTGGTCACTGACTTTGGGCTGACCATTTGCATTATGAGACATACCCGGATTATTAAATGCACTTCACATCCTTGGCCCCACTCAACCACCATTATAGTCCGAGGATGTTTTAAAAAATGTGTATCTCTTAGAAAATAAGTGAGAGAGGGACAGAAACTCATGAATAAAGGGCTTTTCATGGATTTTCAACTCTTAAGAACTGAAGGAGAGTTGGTAGTCCTGCCCCACCACCTGGGACTGCTCGGAAGCCTCAGAAAGGGAGAGGGACAATGGGACTGGCATCCCCTTTAGGGTCTACAAGATGCCTGAGCTTCTGTGGGTTCTGGGTTTCAGAAGAGGGCTACGGGAAGACAGGAATGGGGAAAGAAAAAAGTGGCTTGTGGTTTTACAGGACAAAAAGGATGAAAGAGTCAGAAGGAATTGGGGGTCAAATAATCCCAGCCATAAGCTTTAGCTGTGCTTTAGACCACATTCAGCGGTTGTCAACCTGTGGGTTGCGACCCACAGGAACTGTATCAAAGGGCCGCGGCATTAGGAAGGTTGAGAACCACTGGACTACAGGCTTCAACTGCGCCCATATACTTGGATGCCAAGCCGTCTTTGTTCAGTACGCATATGATGTTTTGAAAATCTAAGCTTGCATTTAAAACCCAGCAGATTCCACATGAAAAATAAGGTGATCTGGCCATTCTGGGCCCATTTGCCTCATAGCAGTCACAGGTGGAGCCGAGGGGCAGCCGCTCCTTCCAACCTCCACAGAGCCACTCTGTGAATGATTTGCATAGATATCCCCCCAACCCAACCCTTGCCATTCCTACCAGTGAACTATTCTCTGTCCTCTGCAAACAGTGTGGCACTGTTTACTTCTCTTCCCTGCCTCTAAGGATTTTGAGTTTATTGCTTCTGATCAATCTGCTCTCTTTTGCTCTAGAAATGAGAAAAATAAAGCCCAGCATGGGGAGGTCACCTTACGACCAAGCAGCTTGTCTTGATAACCTAGGGGGCATGTCTGAACCTCTGGTGCAGAATTTTGAGCCAGGAGAACAGTTTTGTATCTGAGGCTGCTCCTGCCAGCTGAACAATCTTTGACGTTAGAATTCAAGACTCCTTCACTGTCATGGGCTGGTCATTATGTGTTATCACACTCAGGCAGTGACTTGTAGACTCCTGCCCCACTATGCCAGGCCCTGAACTGTGTGCATGCTCTAGACACCTTCCTGATGCTCTGGGGATGCACATTCCTGACAGCATGTCACAGATGAGGCACTGGGGCTCTGGACAATGTGGGTAGATATGGCTGAACTGCACTTGAACACAGGCCTGTCTGATACCAACCTTGTGTGTGTTGTATGCCTCGCTTCCTTGCAAATACCCACCATCTCCACCACTTAAACAAATAGCCCGGAACTCATTTAGCCCTGAACAAAGTTAAATGATAGAGTCACCAGAAAAACAGGTGAAAGGGGCTCCACCTGTCTCCTTGGGACTTCTGTATATTTGCAGCTGCCCCTAACCACGCTTAAGGAAGGTTCCTTGCCTCATGTATACAGAGTAGTCGCTTAACACTGCTTAAAACTATTACTTGACAGCTTCTGGGTTTAGTGTTTGATCTTGTTTTATGAAAATGGACCACTTGGAAGAATGTATTTTTTTTCTCCTTGATGGGTTTTTAGAAAGGTCCTTTCCTCTCTGCTCATCACTTCTTTTCTCTCCCACTTTGATTTACCCATGAGAAGGTACACAACGTCCATGAAATTACGGGGTTGTTTGGGTTTTGCAAACAAAACAAGTTGTTCACAGCTTTTTAACTTGTCCAAAGTAAATCAGGCAACAAACCCAATCCTAAGTGGTTTAAAAAATCAAAGAACATGCACCCAAAGGAACTGAATCCCAAAGCAGTCAGTTGCTTTGGATGTAGTATGGTTAGCAAGAAATAACAGTACGTACCACCCAAATGATGATCAGCCTTCTGGATAAATAAGGGTCAATATTCCAGTGTGTAAAGGGAAGGAATGTGATGTAGAACACTTCTTGACCCAAAGCAGCTGAGAATCTGAATAGGTAATAGTAGAAATAATTCTTCACAATGTACTTCTGTACATAAGCCTGAAAGACAAAAGTTTAAAGACTCTTTGAGTTCATTTAACATGTCACTGTACTGCAAGTTTTTTAAATCTTCTGTCTAAAACTCAGGTCTTCATTGCCAAGGCCCCTCCTCTCAAGACCCTCTGTATTGCAATAGGGTCTTGCTCGATCACCCAGCACAGTGACAGCATCGTAGTTCACTGCACTTCAACCTCTGGGCCTCAAGCAATCCTCCTGCCTTAGCCTCCCAAAGTGCTAGGACTATAGGCATGAGCCACTTTACCCAGTGCCATATGTAATTAATAGTATATGGTTACTGAACACCTATCAACCCCAAATGGTCCATATAAACACAGTAGACGTTAGTTAAGTAACATCCAAGACAGAAAGACCAGGAGAAGACATAAAAAAGCCAAACCCCATTTTCTTATACATGCAGAAGGCAAGAAACTTGAAGGTCAAACTGTTAGGACATCTTGTGGTCTCTATGGAGGGCAGAATTCCTCCATTCCATGTCCTAATTCTTAGAACCTGTATTACCTTACATGACGAAAAAGGACTTCACAGATGTAATTAATGACCTTTCTTTGATTTTTATTAACGCAAAATAATTATACACATTTATGGGGTACATATAGTATTTTGATACAGGTATACAATGTGTAATGATCCATTGGGGTACATTACCTCATACATTATCATTTCTTTGTTTTGGCAACATTTCAAATCACTTCTAATTTTTTTTTTTTTGAGACAGTCTCACTTTGTTGCCCTCAGTAGAGTGTTGTGGCATCATAGGTCACAGCAACCTCAAACTCTTGGGCTCAAGTGATTCTCTTGTCTCAGCCTCCCAAGTAGCTGGGACTACAGGCACCTGCCACAACACCCAGCTATTTTTAAAGACAGGGTCTCGCTCTGGCTCAGGCTGGTCTCCAACCCATGAGCTCAGGCAATCTACCCACCTGGCCTCCCAGAGTGCTAAGATTACAGGAATGAGCCAGTACAGCTGGCCTCTCTTCTAGCTGTTTTGGAATGTACAAGAAATCATTTTTAACTATAGTCACTCTTTGGTGCTATCAAACACTGGGACTTATTCCTCCTAACTGTATGTTTGTACCTATGACCCAATCTCTCTTCACTGTGCCCTTCCCAGCCTCGGATTAATAGTCTTGAGATGGAGAGATTATTCTGGTTTCCCTGGGCAGGCTCAACATAATCACAAGGATCCTTAAAGAGAAAAAAATGTAAGGAGGCTTCCAGAGGGTCAGAATTAGGGAACGGTTTGAAAATTTAAAAACCCTGAGCTACTGCTGGCTTTGCAGGTGGAGGAAGAAGCCAGGAGCCACGGAATGTGGCAACCTCTGGAAGCTGCAAAAAGCAAGGGGAGAGGTCCCCCTCCAGTCCCCAGAAGAAACGCAGCCCTGCTGGCCCCTTCATTTTAGCCAAATGAGACCCATTTTGGACTACTGACCTGCAAGAGAATAAATCGGTATTGTTTTAAGCCACTAAGCTTGTGGCAATTTGTTACAGCAGCAATCGATAACTAATACAAAAACTTTAGGGAAAGCACTTGCCTCTGAATTTTATTTATGTATTTATTTTTGAGATAGAGTCTCACTCTGTTGAGAGTGCTATGGTGTCAGCCCAGCTCACAGAAACCTCACACACTGGGGCTCAAGCAATCCTGCTGCCATATCTTCCCGGGAAGCTGGAACTACAGATATATGCTCCCACCCCAGGCTAATTTTCTATTTTCTGTGAGAGACAGCGTCTTGCCATATTGCTCAGTCTGGTCTTGAACTCTTGGACTGAAGCTATCCTGTTTTGGCCTGCCGAATTGCCAGGATTGTAGGTGTCAGCCACTGCAGCTGGTCTAGAAAGTAGAATTTTAATATTCCCTAATACAGTTGTAAACTTTATAAAAATAAAATCAAAGTAAAATGCCAACAGTACAAATGGGAAGGAAAAAGGCAATATTGTGTGGGGCACATCGGTCAAGACTCTTTTAGATCTGGATTTCAGTTTGTTCTAAACCAGTGGTTCTCAATCTTCCTAATGCCATGACCCTTTAATACGGTTCCTGTGGGTTGCGACCCGCAGGTTGAGAACCGCTGTTCTAAACAAACGCTGATGTGCTCTGGAGTCCTGGGGGGTTTCAGAGGACAGGTTACATGTGCTTATTCTGTGACTATTCATTCCACACCAGTGACACTCAGCACCTGCTCCGGGTACTAAGCATCTGCAGAAGAGCTGGGTGTGGTGCCCTGGCTTTAAGGAGCTCATCTCTGGTTGCAGGGGTGGGGCACCAAAGAGTGTGATTTGAGGAATACATTTTTAAAAGGACCAACATTGTGTTTAAAGCCTTAAAAAAGACAGGCTTAGAGGACCTTTTTACTTGAGGAATATATAAAGATGACCTTGGAAACTGAAACGATACTGTGCCTGACTCTGCTGGCTATCTACCAAGTATGCATTCCTCTCTTTTTTCATCCCTAAGAGGTTCCAAATTTTATTCCAGAATCTGTACCTTCCCCACACAGCCCTGTGACTCAGGGGAACTCAATACTTCCCTCCACTCCAGTAGAGATGGATCTGGATTCACCTAAAGGAGTCGTGGTAAGGGCAAGAACTTAGCCCCACGGTAGCAGTGCAGAGACTACCCTCCAGACAGTTGCTGGGCATCGACAGAGCACATGCCGCAAGCTGAAAAGGGGTCAGGGATAAACTTGACATCTAAATGAATTCAAATTGGAGAGAATGACAATGGATCCATCCTAAAAAGAAAAGATGATAATACGCAAAATGAATGAGATCGGGACGGATACAGTTTCACCTCTCCACTGAGACATTATGGCTGGTTCTGCCACATGAGGACAAGGGACTGTGACAAACAAATAAATGACAAATGCCTCTCTCAAGAGCAGAATCATGAGCTACTTGATGTCAGAACTAATCTCTGCAGGTTCTGTTTTATAAATAGACATCTAACAGGCCTGACCTTGAGCAAACACTGTGAAGAGTTCTTGCTTACATCCAGGTCAGTTCTTTTAACCCCCCAGCTTCCAGGTACACCTCGTATCTGTCCTGCTTGGGGCTTTTATAAGGAGATATTTTGCCAAACTTTAACAAGGGTCACATCCTTTCCTGGTGTCCCTTCATGGTGCCCAAGGGTCATATGACATTATAAATACTTGGTGACAATCATTTCCCCTACTCTAGAGATTGACCTGAGATCAAGTTCCATTTCTTAATCCTAAGCAAACAAGTGAAGAGAGCGTCCAGGCTGACAGCAAACTGCCTCAGTGCTGACTGTTACGAAGGAACATCTTTAGACGGGCTTCTTACCATCTCTCAGAAATTCCCTTTCTCAGGGGGAAGCTACATCTTCTCTAATTCTTCTTAGAAACAGAAGAACCAAAGGTGAAATTTGACATATAAGCATACCCATGTGTATGGGGACAAGCAAAGGATTTCTTAGATAACTTCTCTGTATACCTGATTACACAGCTTGAGAGCCAATATTGACCTCCAGATTCTTAGGGATTAGATGCGTCTAAATACAGCAGGAAGTTCTTGTCTCTTCAGAATAGGAATCTAAGTGTCCCTTGCAGGAAATCTCACTGTGTATGATGTCACTGTGTCTTTGGATTAACAAGAAATTTCAGTCTTGTGTATTCCCATTGGGAATAATCAGGGAAAGAAGAAACTGGGGTAAGGAATAGAAATGGTAGGTCAAGTGGAATGGCACAGAGCAGAAGGGCAAAATCTGAGAGAAAGGACGCCAAGTCCCAGAGCCCCACTTCTTCATTTCCAGCCGGCCATGCACAGGGGGCATCTCCAGGGCACACACGCAGGAGGCAGGGGGTAGTAACCCCTCTTTCAGGCAAAAGGTCAGGGAAGCATTGAACGTCTAGGTAGGTAAAGAGCCACTTGTCAAAACGCTTCTTCATATGTGTTATCACCTGTCACACAGCCACATGGCGACATGTCTGGTAAACAAGGGATGATAAAATGAAAACCACACATGTAACTATTATAACTAAAGAAGTCTTTGATGTTCTCCTTAGTGTATCTTATTTATATTTCTGAAAGTTTTAAAAAAATGTTTTTGCAGGGTCTCTCATGATCTCAGTCCCCCAATCCCACCTTCCTTTTCTGTCATAAGCTCTCCAAGGGCATATGTTCCTGAGATGGAGCTTTCAGTAATTTCACCTTTCCAGTACAGAACAGCTGCTCCCCTTTGCCAAGGTCAGGGTATTCTGTGTTCTCTGCAAGGCTGCTTTCAATGTGTAAATGCATCAGGGAAGAAAGGGAGGTGCACATATTGGCTGGGCTGTGGAAGATAAAGAACTGAGAACATGTGATTTCTTGACTCAGGAGCTGGCCATGAGCCCCTGAACAGTGACTTGTTTTCCAAACGCACACTGAGGAGTCCCATATGCAGAGGGAATAAACTCAGATGAGCACCACTGCATATAATACAGGCTGACTCAGATGGCAGAGGAGCGAATGCCCAGCAGACTTGGCAGCTGGCCCAGCTTTTGAGCTCACAAAGGAGAAATACAAGAAATAGCTTTTAGTCAAAACAACGTGTGACCTTGGGATGTCAGTTTGGCTTTCTGAACCTCATTGGCCCCAACAGTGAAGGATGCAGAGGATGGAGTGGGATTAGTTCACCTGCTTTCTAAGGTACAAACATTGTTTTAAAGTCAGGGAAAGGCCTTTTAAATAAAGTGTTACCCCTGGGCATTGTTTATGAAAATGATATGAGATTACAAATCTGTAAAGTCTGTACTAATTGGTTAAAAGTGAAGAAGGAGCCAGTGAACCACTATCTCCAAAATCCCTGCCCCCAGCCTTCTCTGCAGAGCAGAGCAGTTCATGATCAGTTTGCAAACCACTGACCTTAACCTCTTCCAGACCCCGGATATCACCTTCCTATAATTAACTTTTGGCCTTGAGTACATAGGCTATACATATTCTGACCTGTAGATATTCAAAGGATTTGATAAACCATAGACCAATGTCATTGCAAGGTTAGGTTTCTTGTCTCCATTTTCTTCAGATTAGAGCTGTAAGGTTTCTTCCAAAGGTCAAGTCTGAGATATTCCATTATGTCTGCAAAGCCAGAGGAGTTCCCATCCGGAGGATGGTAATCTGCAACTCTAAGCAACCCCCTTTAATTAGAAGCAGTAGAAAGAGCTCATTCTCTGGGGCCGAAAAAGATTGAATCTACATGGGGTACAATTCAGTCTTATTTTAAAATGATGTTAAGATCCAGCACACTGAGCAGCAGCCTTCCCTTCACAATGGCTTTGCATTTGAAGTTTCACAGACTGACATGAGAGGGAAGCAACGGGTGCAGAGTGTACCGTCCAGGAGAGCAGGGGAGACGGAAGGCCACAGATTTCCTCTCACGTGCCTATGTGTTTGCTCTTCTGCTGGCTTCATAGTAGTGCTGAGTAGACTGGATATTTGCTTTTCCATTCTTGTGATACTACTAAGTTGAATGTTCTCCACTTCCATCCAGGTTAATACGTAAGATGTGAAGTCTCCATCTGCTTTTATGTTTGACTAGTACTCCATGGTGTACATGTAACAAAGCTCTATATAGCTTTGTTCATGGATTCTCATGCTCTGAGTGTGCTCAGACAGAGTTTCTCCTTGATAGCCAAGAGAACAGGAAAGGCAAATCCAGGGAATGTATTATTGGTTTATTGGTTTATTAAACCATTCATATGCTGATGGGTACTTGAGTTGATCCTGTATCTTGGTGATTGTGAACTGAGCAGTGATAAACTAGATCTAGGGAAAATGTCCTCATTGTAAATTTTTTTTTTCTTCTGGGTAGATGCCTAGTAATGGGACTATGGGATCAAATGGAAGCTCGACTTTTAGTTCTTTGAGGAGTCTTCATACTTCTTTCTAAAAAGGCTGTATTCAGTTGCAATCTGTTGGATGGTTTAAGTAAGATAAGATTGATTGTGTGTGCAAGGCACTCAGATTGGAGCTGGCAAAGAATTTCTCAAAAGACAGCTTGTCAGCGATGATGGTGATGATGATGATAATGATGGTGGTGCTTGTGGTGGTGGCAGAGGCTGTGAAGAATTCTGGAGAGCACTTCTTGACTTCAAGGAGCATACAATCACTTTGGAATCTTAATAAAGCAATCTTAACATAATTGACCTGGGAAATGTCAGGGCTGAGAGTTCCAAGGAACCCAGCAGCTCTCAGATGGTCCTGATGCTGCTGGGTTTAGGGAGCATTGTTTGAATAGCTTAGGAATCAAGAGCACCCAAGTGAAGGGTTTCTAAACACAAAAGTAATGCTCTCAGATTTAATCCTCAATAGTAGAGGATGCCTCAACTAGAATTAAAGGATTATGGTAATGTGACAAAAGTGACAGATAAAAATGCTGGTCACGAGCCCAAGAACAGTCAGCAAATGCTGTGAAGGACCCTGGAACAGTCCAACGCAGGAACTGAGCTGCAGCCGACACCCTGACCATCAGAAGTTCTAAAGGGAAGGACGCATGTGAGACATAGCCACTGAAATAGTGGCCTGACCAGATGACCAACTGATCGTGAGGAAAAAAAGGGGCCATTAAGCTTCTTGCCTTGATTTGGTGGGGTTTACACAAACCGGGGACAACACATCCAAAGTTAAGAAGGAGACATGAAGTTTGAAAAGCCTTCCTGACCTCCCAGACCATCATCATACCCCAAACCAAAGAGTGTTTGGCTTCCTAAACCTAAAACGGGCTTTTGGACGACGGTCAGAATCCTGGCTTAGAAACAAGTTTCTCAGACCTCTGCTGGGGACATTTGCCATTATATTCTCTGAAAATAAAAACTAAGAGGAGAGTATCACATTAACATCAATAGTTTTTGCTTTTTGGAAATTCTAACCGTTTTTCTTTTTTTTTTTAACTCAACCCAGCTGGGAAATTCTTTGGCATTTCTCACCACATCTGCAATAATATACATTTGACCTAAATAGGTCTGCACACTCCTTCCCGTCAGCTCTGAGGACGGTCTCATGGCAACACACTTGCTCAAGATCATACTCAAGGCAGGAAACATCCTCAGGTACCCAGGATCGTGGGAGGAGATGGGTATCAGCCTATGGTCTCCAGAGTGATAGCCATTTATGGAGATCAGGCCGCCTCAGAAAAATTCCTCCCAAAGTCCGAGTGATGTTCCCAAAGGAAGGAGATTAAGAACTAAAAGTCTATATAGCTTTGTTCATGGATTCTCATGCTCTGAGTGTGCTCAGACAGAGTTTCTCCTTGATAGCCAAGAGAACAGGAAAGGCAAATCCAAGGAATCTGATGCCTCTTTCAAAACTTTGCAAGGTACTGACTGATCCTGCTTCCTCTTTCTGAAAGACTGTGCTTTGGCAGTGTGCCCTTGCACACCACAGAGGTGGAACAGTTGTCAAGAAAACACTCTCTCCGAGCCATTATAGGGCACCAAGCTGGTTAACACACCAGGCGACCAGCCATGCCCAAAATTTAAAAGAAAAACTGAAAAACAGCAAATCTTTTCCAAACAGAAGATATGTCTACATGGACCATTCATTCACCACTTACACTTCTGTGATGGGAGGCTGAAAATAAGCAAGACCATGTCATTTAGCAGTAAATGTTCTGGTGAAATGCAGGCAGGAGAATATACTACAAAGGGAGGGCCATGTGTTGGGGACGCCTTCCTGGAGGGAGCCTGGATGAGGATGTGTTGGGGATGCCTCCCTGGAGGGAGCCTGGGTGAGGGTGCGTTGGGGACACCTTCCTGGAGGGAGCCTGGATGAGGATGTATTGGGGACGCCTCCCTGGAGAGAGCCTGGGTGAGGGTGCATTGGGGACGCCTTCCTGGAGGGAGCCTGGATGAGGATGTGTTGGGGACGCCTCCCTGGAGGGAGCCTGGGTGAGGATGTGTTGGGGACGCCTCCCTGGAGGGAGCGTGGATGAGGATGCTTTGGGGACACCTTCCTGGAGGGAGCCTGGATGAGGATGCGTTGGGGACGCCTTCCTGGAGGGAGCCTGGGTGAGGGTGCATTGGGGACGCCTTCCTGGAGGGAGCCTGGATGAGGATGCATTGGGGACGCCTTCCTGGAGGAAGCCTGGATGAGGATGCATTGGGGATACCTTCCTGGAGGGAGCCTGGATGAGGATGTATTAGGGATACCTTCCTGGAGGGAGCCTGGATGAAGACAGGAGTTGTGCTACCAGGTTCTGCAGGTCAGAGGAACACCTAGGAGCAGGCCCGGAGCAGGAAGCAGCTCTGTGTGCTGGAACGTGGCAGGTGGAGCAGAAAGAGACAGAAACTAGACCAACCAAACCAAAGTCTATGATCAAGGCTGGAAATGACAGAAGCCACCAGAGGGCTGTACATAGGACCAATACTTGCTCTATTCTAGGGAGAAGAAAACCAATTTTGGCTCAGAAACAGTGGGGTGAAACCCTGGTTTCTTAAATATCATTCATTAGCAGTGCTGAACTTAAAAGGCTCCTGGGGCAGAGTCACATCATTTCTACCACGAGGGAGACATGTGGTATCTTGAATTCACAAATCTATTTACAAATATGCTCCCATCGCTTTTCATTACGCTTATTCTTTTTTTAAGTTTAGGGAATCAAGACTTTCCCTATAAAGAAAATTAAATGAGGATTACTTAGAAAGCTTGAGAAAGGCTGACGGTGTCCCTGGAAGGGGAACGCAGAAGGAGCGAGAATGTACGAAGGTTTCTTCTTTCATCTTCAAGCCCAGATAGAATTACGAGGTGGGTGATCTAGCCGAAGTCTGCACAGTGCCAGGGTGATTCAAATTTCAGGATGGCAAGACCAAAAGTCAATAGAATAGAAGGACAACGTCTTCGAAAAAGATCTTGAAAGGGAACTGCTGTCTAATCGCTTCCATCTGCTGGGCTGGCATTTGCCCGGCTCCCTCAGCTGCGCTCAAGAGCACTCGGGAGGTGGGAGGGGACTGGGGCCAAGGCGGCAGCAGGCTTTTACACAACACCAGCCCCATTTTTGTCTTGACAATCTGTCAGATTTCGGCTCATCCTCTGAACATATGGTATCTTCTCTTTCTTTTCCTCAAGGGCCAGTCACCACATTGGAAAAGGTGAACTGGTACTACAAACTAAAAAATCCCAAAGTTGTGAGACATTGAGAAGGTCCTTCCACCTGACTCTAGCAATGGATCCTGGATCTGGTCTCTGAGATGATGGCTGCCAATGGCTGATCAACACCAGCTCATCATCAACACCAGTTGTTTGTTTTGTCTGTTGAGACAGAATCTCTGTTGCCCTCGGTAGAGCGCTGTGGCGTCATACCTTACTGCCACACCCTCAAACTCCTGGGCTCAAGAGATCCTCCTGCTTCAGCCTCCTCACACTACAGGTGTGTCCACCACAATGCCCAGCTATTTTTTCTATTTTTAGTAGAGACGGGGTCTCGCTCTTGCTCAGGCAAACTCCTAAGCTCAGCTGGTCCACCTGCCTCAGTCTCCCAGAGTGCTAGGATCACAGGTGTGAGCAACCAGGCTCAGCCTCTCATCAGCACCTTTAAAACTCTGCACCTAAAACCAAGGAACGAGATAGGGAGAGGGTCAGAAATGAGCCATTCATCTCAGTAGAACAGCCATTGGCAGCCATCATGTCAGAGACCAGAGAGCGTGAGCCTTGGCTAGAGAATTTCTCTCACAGACAGTAAGAGCAACAGGAATTGACAGAAAGAACAGAAATAACCATCGCCATTTTTAGAGGGGAGGGGTGGGAGAGCCAGCTTTCCTTTAAATAACTAAAATGTCTTAAGAACTTAACTGTTTTTCAAAACATTTTGGATCCGCTAAAACCTAAAACATATTGTGCTAAACATTCCTCCATTTAATTGTAAAGCCCTGGAGTGTTCAGGGGAACCTGGGGGGCAGATGTTTCTCTTATATTAACTTATCAAAATGACAGTTGCAAGAGCTATATGATGTTCAAGAAGGAGCCTTATAAACTTGGGTTCATTAGTTTTAATTCAGGAATTGCCTACAACCCCCGCCACAACATACACACAGTGGACTCAGAACTTGGGAGGTTGATTTAGGGTCTTCCAATCTGGCAGTGTGTCCTCACTCATTCCTAATTTCCTCCAAAAAAAAAAAAAATATATATATATATATACACACACACACACACACACACACACACACACACATATTCTAAAGCTTTAAAAGGGGACCAGAGAAATGTAAGAAAATTATTCAGGCACATACGTGGTTTTCTTCTTGGTAATTTTTTATGTACGAAGATTTTAAAAGCAAACATTTAAATCAACAAAAAACCCAAACTCAAGTCTCACTAATCTGTCACTGAAATCAAGGAGGATTTAACCAAACGCTTCTCTCTTTATCTGGGCTAAATGGCCGCAAAATTTATAGCTTGGAATTTTCTTTATTCAGGACAATCATGTTAGCACGTATGTGTGCTTGGAGGACGAGGCTGAAGACAAAGGGTATGGACTCCCGGCCCATTCCTTCAGTCCAACCCTTCACTTCCCAGAGCTCTAAAAGAATGCAAGGTGGTGACACAGCCCTTGGAAATGGGCTTCCTTCCTTTCTTTCTTTCTTTTTTTTTTTTGAGACAGAGCTTCAAGCTGTCCCCTGGGTAGAGTACCATGGCATCACAGCTCACAGCAACCTCCAACTCCTGGGCTCAAGCGAGTCTCCTGCCTCCACCTCCCAAGTAGCTGGGGTCACAGGCGCTTGCCACAACACCTGGCTATTTTTTGGTTGCAGCCGTCATTGTTGTTTGGTGGGCCCCTGGTTGGATTTGAACCCGCCACCTTAAGTGTATGTGGCTGGGCCCTTAGCCACTTGAGCCACAGGCGCCAAGCCTGGGCTTCCTTTCTTTGCCTATCTCAGCCTCTACAGTGACTAGTGAAATCTGTGATCAGGCTGGGATGGGACAGACCAGAGAGGGACATGATGAAGGTGGGAGGACATTTTGCCAAGAAGGTCTGGCTCTCTCCGTGCTCCTCCTAAGCCTTGTCTATTAAAAAAAAAAGAAAAAGAAAAAAAACAACCAAAAAAGTACCTAGTCATTTCATCAATTTCCGTCACATTTTCAAACTGTAGTTCCCCACTGGAATGCTATCTCAGAGAAAGTTTAAAGCCATTTATTGCAAAAATAAATTCAGGAAAAGCTTTGAAATCATGTACACACACATAAAAGAACATTAAGAAGAAAATCATGCTGGGTTGGAACAATGGTCCTCCCCAACCAGCCAGTCTGATTTCTTTGGGCCCTTGCCCTGCACATTTTTTTTTTCCTTTTTTTGAGTTATAGTTTGGGTTTAAATATATCACTTAGGTTGCTCCCCCCCCATTATCTGATTATCACTTATTATTTTCCTGATTAATACATCTTACTTCAGAACATCCAGAAGTTTAAAAGATAAAAATCAAAATTGCTCACTGCCCCTCCCATCAGACTCAACCCCTTAGACCACTCCCACTGGTCTTTTTCCTCTGGATAAACACAGATGCATGTGGTAGAGTGCTCTTTTAACAAGATTATGATAGCATTCAATCTTAAATTTTGAACTATTTCCCCAGGTCCCTAAATGTTTTTTTAGATCATAATTTCAGATGAGGTGAACTTTTACTTTTCGACCTTCCCACTTCACTTCTGCTGTGTTCCAGCTTCTCACCCGTGCTCTCAGCAGAAATGGCTGCCTGAGATGGCAGACAGGTCTGCCAGATGACGGATGCTGATGTGACAATGAGTCTTATCCCCTGAGGACCCTTCTGAGAAGCTCCCTGCCCACCTCTGTTGGGGCACAAAGAGATACCATTTCTACTGGCCTCACTACCTCGCTTGTTCTTTTAAAAAAAAAACACAAAACTTTTTTTTTTTTTTTGAGACAGAGTCTTACTCTGGTGCCCTGAGTGGAGTGCCATTGCATCATAGCTCACAGCAACCTCAAACTCTTGGCTCAAGTGATCCTCTTGCCTCAGGTTTTCTATTTTCAGTAGAGATGACGTCTCACTCTTACTCAGGCTGGTCTTTAACTCTTGAGCTCAAGCAATCCACCCACCTCGGCCTCCCAGAGTGCTAGGATTACAGCCACTCCTGGCTGCTCATTATTTAATTTGACCAAATAAGCATACACATCAGCATTTACTGTGACCATTTTCTTAAATTTCTTGGACTAACTCTTGCTTCTTTTGTTTTCCCAGAGACCTCCCTGACACCTTCTGCAAAAGCTTCAGGGATACACTTTAAGGTCTCCCAAGGGCCACAGCTCAAAGACACACCTAAGGAAATAATGACCTGGTGGGCCAGGTATGCTGGTTCATGCCTGTAATCCTAGCACCCTGGGAGGTCGAGGTGGGTGGATTGCCTGAGCTCGAGACCAGCCTGAGTCAGAGCAAGACCTCATCTCGAAAAGTAGCAGGGTGTTATGGTGGGCACCTACATTCCCAGCTACTTGGGAGGCTGAAGCAAGCTAATTGCTTAAGCCCAAGAGTTTGAGGTTGCTGTGAGCTGTGATACTATGGCGCTCTACAGAGGGTGACAAAGTGTGACTCTGTAAAAAAAAAAAAAAAAAAAAAAAAAAAGAATGACCTGAGGACAGGCATGGCTCATGACATTTGCTGTGCTAGGGCAGAGGGATGGTCCCATAAAACCCAAGTCCCAAGTCCTCTATGATGAGAAGTCCTGGGAGTTTGCACATGAACCACAGCCCTCCTTTGTCAGCTTCAGTTAGCTCTGGCTGAGACAAATCGATATGAACAGAACTGAAGAGGGTCTCGGGGTTGGCGCCAGCCTTGCGCTCAATGCCGGACCTGCTGGGCAACTCTTGGGAAGTTTGAACTCGCTCACCTGTGTGGTGGGTGTAACCCCAGCTTCCTTATTGCGGTATCCAGAAGAGGAAGTGCAGTCACTTATGTAAACCACATCGTACCATATCAGACGTGCAGCACAGGCTCAATAAATAGTAGTTGTATTGGCATATTTTTATTAGCAATGAAAATAACAATAAAGTGTCAGAAGGATGTCTAATTAGAGTAGAACACAGAGGAGAGAAAGAAGGTAAAAAGATTTACTAGCATATCATAGAGGAGGCAAGAGGCAAGTCATTCATCCTGGGAGGATGACTCAAATTTTGAGAGAAAGAAAGAGGAACATTTCATTAGGAACATTCCCACGAAGAGGGGAATGGAAGTTGCAAGGCACAGTGTTCCAGGAAGAGTATGTGGCCCAGATTGTAGCCCAAGTACAAGGTATTTATAGAGAGCTGTGGGCAGCAAGGCTAGAGGCAGAGACCAAGCCAGAGGGCAGAACCCTGGCAGTCATAACAAGGGAGGGTGGGTTTAACACACGGGTCCTGGGAGCCACTCCAAGTGCTTCAGCCTGGAGACGACAGCATCAGAGATGTGCTACTTCAGTAGACACCGCTGTACTCCCATTCTTGTCCCTTCCCAGTGATTTTGCCTCTTTTCAGATTGAAATGCATCTTAAGGAGAATTCATAGACATGCCGCAACCCACCCACAAAACTCAGCCACTTAGGTTGGCTTCTCGGAGGGCTGTACACACAGCCTGTCCTCGGTTCAAACCGGGGCCAGCAGACCCATCTGAGCCTCCCCAGGCTCCCATTTCACAACTGAAATGACAGCTAGGAGCTTGGGGAGCCTCCGTGGGCCATTCTGGGAGAGAATAAAGTCTGGTTTCTGTGTTCGGCCTTGGCTTTGCCATGTGGGATCTGATGATATAGTTATTTAGCAAGAAACCACGGAAACAAAAACAAAGTGACGAAACCCAAAGAAAGTGAGTCTTTCGTCCAGGGATGGCAACCAAATGCCACAGGGCGCACAACGGCCCTCCCTGAATAAACCCAGACTCCATCCCCGAGAGCTGTGTGCCTCAGATTCCTCCTCTGTAAACAGGGACTGCGGTTCCTACACCCAAGGAAACAGAACTCACTGGAAATCAGTGTGGAAAATGTGGTTATCATTTTTCATAAGAACACAATTTCCAGAAAGAGCTGTGTGACCAGAACCAGTGACCTGATGTGTCAGAGGTGGGCAGAGAAGTATGGCTTTGCAGGCTTGCTAAGGAAGGGACCAGATCAAGTTGAATAACCTGCGGTCTCTGTTTACCCAGGGATGACAGTGAATCAGGAAGAGCAGAGATGTGAAGGCCGGGAGGGAGATGGCATGTCTGGGGGCCTCATTTCAGAATGGTAGACAGAGGTCCATGGACACAAGAAGCTTGTTTACCAACTTCTTTGTGTACAAAAAGAAATTTCCTGAGTTTCCAAGCAACCACCTGAAGTCCCCCTGCCTACTGCCCAATTCTCTCTTTCTCTCTCACTTTCTGGTGTACACATCACAGTCTTCCCCTCCCCACCCTGTTTAGTGCCCTGTAATGAGAACTTGCCGCACGGAACCAGTTTATACAGTTACACACCTCAGATTCCCACACACTGTCTGAAATGGAGGCTGCTCTGGTCAAAATAATGACTTCAGTGTCATCTGTGTCCTTGTCCTTTTAAGTGTGACCTCTAGACCTGTCCCCTAGCAAGGGTATCACTTGTCAGAAATTCAGAATTTCAAGCCCTAACCCAGACCTGCAGCATCACTGGGAAGTTGAATTAGGTTCTCTGGGTCTTTCTCCTGAGCATTAAAGTTTCTCCAGAGCTGGAGAATCAGAAATCCAATCTACTGAGAAAAGAAAATATTTGAATGTACTGAGATGTTATCATTCCGTCTGGGCCTATTTAACATGCGTGCAAGCACAAGGAAACGAGTTAAAAGCAGGAAAACATGCGGGGAGGAACAGGCAAATCTGTGTACAGGGACAGAAAGTGGGTTAGTGGCTTCCTCGGCCTGGGAGTGAGTGGGGAGAAAGGGTTTCTTTCGGGGCTTGAAATACTCTAAAATGGATTGCGGTGATGGTTGCATCCCTGACTATACCAAAAAATCATTGAAGTAGGCAAATAGCATGGTACGTGAACTCTATCTCAACAAAGCTTGAAAAGAGTTGAGAGCACTCAGGAGCCTTGGAGATACCAACCCGGAAACTTCCGACTGTGGCAGGGAGCACCTGTAGAGGCAGATTTTACGGAATAACTCTAAAATGTGGCCGCTCCTGTTGTCCCGACTTGGTAAGATTTCATAAGGACAGCAGAGTTTCTTTCAGAGAAGAGGCACTCAAATGGTCATTGGCTCCTAAAACAGAAAAGATTGAGTGATGCTCCTGGACCCAGGCAACTAGGGTGCACTCCAGAGTGATTAGACACCCAGCTCGGATGGTCCTCCAGCCTCGTTCTCCCCCCATCCTGTCCAAATCAGGAGCAGTGCCCAATCTTCTCTGTTTAAGAGCCAAGGTCAGGGTCACTCTTTAGACATCTGTAATTCCAGCACTTCTCACCCAAATGCCTGAACCTGCGTCCCCTGCCCACACAGGTCTCTGCCCCATATCTGTCCTCTGTGGGTGGACGACAGCACAATGGTGTGTGACACTCGCCCTGGCTGTGTACGGGAAGGTAGAACCCAGACAGCGCTTTGCCAGTGCATAAGCAAGAGGCCGCCAGTTTTGAATCCTGGGCAGTCTGAGAATTCTAAATTTGAACCTAACTTCACAGGTAACGTGAAGATATAGATGTCAAAGTAGGAAGCTAAACATGACATTTCATAGTTAGCTTAATAAGTAACTTTTAGGCAGGTGTGGGGGTTCATGCCTGCCATCCTAGCACTCTGGGAGGTCAAGGTGGGAGGATTGCTTAAGATCAGGAGTTTGAGACCAGCCTAAGCAAGAGTGAGACCCCCATCTCCACCAATAATACAAAAAAAATTAGCAGGTACCTGTAGTCCCACTTACTCAGGAGGCTGAGGCAGAAGGATGGCTTCAACCCAGGAGTCTGAGGTTGCTGTGAGCTAGACGGATGCCATGGCACTCTAGGCTAGGCAACAGAGCAAGATTCTGTCTCAAAAAATAAACAACTTTTAAAATATTTTGACCTACAGAATCTCAGTCTACATTTGTGCATTCACCTTAAAACTTTGCAATTTTAAAGGTTGCCTGATTGTTTTTTTCCTACTAAGTTTGTTAAGCAATAAGTGAATATTTTTGGTCTTCTCCTTACCATCCCATGTTTTATAAATAAATATTAATTATGCGTGAAAGGCCACCTCATTTTTTCATAACTTCATACATATAAATGCCAAGGGCTTAATTTTTGCTCCAAAACAATATAGGAAATTGTAGGATACAAAACATCTTAAAAATATTTGCTTTCATGTATTCCTCATATTTGTGAAACGTGGTAGTTAAAAAAAATAATAAAATAGGAAATGAAAAACAATGAACAAAACCACTGGATATTTTGCAATCTTAATAAAGTTTAAAGCTCCTCTCTTGGGCTACATTTCTTCTGAAGCATATAAGAGCAAATGGTTAGGAAATAAAGTGCAAGACTCTGGAGACTTTTTAAAAAAATAACAGAAACCACTTAAATGGAATCTGGGAGGGTGTCCTTAATGATTTTAACCAAGAGAGTTTAAAGAATTTTCCATGGGTCTTTTGTTCTCCTTCACTAATAGTTTGGTGACATAATCTCAGAAGTGGTGATTTTGTTTTTATTGTCATGTGTCAACCCACAACTTGAGCAGGAGGGACAACCTTAGTTTATCACCCTCTCAGAACAGTCTGCTTTGGGATTCATTTTTATTCTGTGTGAGCTGTGATGCTGAGACCAAGCTCACAACTTCCCTTTGCTTCCCTTGAGCGTACAGATGTCACCCATGCCTGCTGCCAGCTGGGTCGACACCCACTCGGATCCACTCTACCCCAGAAGATGCAGGATCATGCTACTCCATCCTTTATGCCTCTTGTCATCTGGGTTCCTTGTGGGAACTCTCCAGCTTTTTCTTTGTAGTGAGAATTAAGTTTAAATGCAACAAATTGTACAGCATATGCTTCAGAATTTCAACCATTTTAGACACCGGGGAGGTGGGGGAGATGGGGAAAACAATCTTAGATTAGGCTATGAATTTGTAAGTTGCCACAGAGCTGAGCTGTTCAATATGGTAGCCATATGTGGCTATTTAAATTTAAATTTAATTAAATAAAAAAATCTAACTCCTCAGTTGTACTAGACACATTTTAGGTACTTAACAGCCACATGCACTGGTGGCTACCAATTTGATGGGCACAACGTGTAAGATGCCCATCATCACAGAAAATCCTGCGGGGCATGCTGAAAGCAGGAGCCCACAACTTTTCTCCACAGTCTCAGTCAAGCCTCCTTTGACTCACCCTGGCATTGGCACTTTGATTTCCTAGACCATCTCATATTTGCAACGTAAAGCAACTTACTCTTTATTTTTTATTTTTTTTTTGCAGTTTTTGGCTGGGGCTGGATTTGAACCCGCCACCTCCAGCATATGGGGCCGGTGCCCTACTCCTTTGAGCCACAGGTGCCTCCCAAAGCAACTTACTCTTGAATCCTAGAGGTAGATAATAGTGACGGGTACAAAATTTGTGAACACGCTAAAAACCACTCAATTTCATATTTTAAAGGGGTAAACTCTGCGGTATATAAATTATATCCCAATTTGAAAAATAAAGCCCAATTGGTCAAATATCAAGGAATCCAAGGATACCACTTTGTATCAAACAGACCAGCCAAGATGGTCTTATTCAAATGTAAATTGGAGAGAACTGCTTCATCTCTAAAAAGTTATAACCCCATCCTTCCATGGCTTCCAGCTGTGCTCAGAACAAAATCTAAATGCACAGCCATGGTCAAGCGCTAAGTGCTGACCTTCACTCATGTTTCCTGCCTCCTTTTTTACATTCTGGCCACTCTGGCCTTCTATTCCAACCTCTTACTGGAGCATGTGGACCATATTCCAGCCTCACAGCCTTGTCCTGAGTGTGTCATCAGCCTGGCTGGCTCCTTCACACCTGAGATGACATCCCCTCAAATATCTGCCCGCTCAGAGATGCCTTCCCTGGCTCCCACTTCCATGGCTCCCAGCACAGCCCTGCCCTGTCCTCCTCAGAGCTTATAGCCCGCCAGAAATTCCCTTACTTCCAGACCTGCTCGTTCATATGTCTTAACTAGACCTCAAACTCCTTGATAGCAGGGACCTCGACCACCTTGTTCTTGTGGAATTCCGGGCACCCAGCACAGTGGCTACTGTCCTGCCCACCCCACAGGAAGTGTCCAGTAAATATTTGTTGGATGAGCAGACAGAGAAACAACGGGTGAGCCCGCCATCAGCCTACACTCTGGTTGAACAGGAGCTGCTGAGGCAGGTTTGGAAAATACCCACGCCCAGACTCCACTCCCAGCATCTGATTTACTTCATCTGGACTGAGACCTAACCTGGTGTGTTTTTTAAAAGCTCTGCTGTTTGGTCCAATTGCCTCATTTTCAGAGGAGCAATGAGGCTCAGAGCTGCCCATCAAGCAAGAAGCCTGGCTGCCAAGTCCAAGAAGCTCAGCTATCCAGGAACAGGTGTCCGCCCACCTTGTCTCCTCCCCCACAGAGATCTCGTCGAATCTCTGTGTTAGCATTAGGGAAAGTCTATTTTGGACCACAGGTCTGGAAGGACTTTCATAAGAGGCCACTTTAATATTTATCACAAAACAGAGTCACATCATTCCTGAACTCGCTCCTTCCTCGTCCACGTTCACCTAGGATGAAGCTTTCCTCCTCCTCAGCAGAGAGCTGGGCACCTTCCCCCTTGGGTGCTTTGGTCCAGAGAGAAATATACAAAACCACGGACAGAGGCAATGGGAAGGGTCCCCACCACCATGAGTCATCTGGGTTGTATTTTCTCTGAACGTTTTGAGAATGATAAAATCCACCAGGTCTTTTCTCTTTATCTTTAGATGCTGGCAGGTTGAAAATTGTGTGGTTTGCATTGGCAAGAAAGATATAAAGTAAAAATGGTCACACTTCTTAAGTTTTCATAAGAACCTCCTTGTTACAGAGGAAAATTCAGTGGTAACTGTTAACAAAAGAAAAGGATGGTAAACCGCATCTATGCTTTTTTGCCAAAAGCACCTTTATCAAAAGAGGCAGCTTAGGACTGTGGTTGGTTAAGAACCTGGGTGTCAATCCTTGCTCTGCTGTGTGGCCTGGGCAAGCTGAATGAAACTCTCAGTGCCTCAGTTTCCTCACCTACAGAGAATACAGCTGACCCTTGGACAATGCAGGGGTTAGTGGGACTGACCCCCATGCTGTCAAATATTAGCCTATAACTTCTGACTCCCTAAAAAACTTCCCTACGTACTAATAGCCTACTGTGGACCAGAAGCTGCGCTGACAACACAAGTGGTCAATTTGCACATTTTCTGTATGTAACGTGAGCGGTATGCTGTATTCTTACAATAAAGTAAGCTAGGGAAAGGAGAGTGTTATTAAGATCATGAGGAAGCAAAAATATCCTTACTATTCATTTAATAGAAGCGGATGGTTATAAAGGCCTTCAGCCTCTTGTCTTCCCACTGAGTGGGAGAAGGAAGAGGAGGACGAGTGGGTCCTGCTGTCTCAGGCTGTAGTGGCAGAGGAAATCTGCACACGGGGACCCCACAGTTCAAATCCGTGTCCTAAGGGTCAACCGTATCTGCCTTACACAGCTGTGAAATTAAATGCAACGAGGTACGTGTGTTGTTCCCATAATTATCACCCTATGGAGTGGAAACTTATTACAACAACGAAAGGCTTGAATATACAAAACTACAAATGTTATATACTTGACATTTATTACTTCAAATAAAAATTATCTGTATTTAAGCTTGACAACAATTTGATGATAAAAGAAAAATTAAATGATTTTTTACTAAAGTATTACAAGGAAATAATGAGCCTTTATTTAAATTCATTGCTCATTTACATACAAAAATCAAACATTCCATTTCAGGGGAAGAGGCTTACAAAGTGTTACTTTTCTAAGAGACTCTTCGAAATGTTATTGTTAATTATAAGCAAATTTTAGCAGAACTTAATACTTAAGGAAGTGCAACATTATATTTACCCTTAGTAACAGGTATTAATTTATACAATGGAAAACTATCTAAAAACTATCTACTGGAGTTTTTAATCCTATTTCTAAGGAATAGTAGGCTGAAATTTAGAAAGAATTAATCTTACTATGGACGGACTATCTGTCCATCTAGGAATAATTAATGAAGATTATAAAGAATAAATTTTAATAATGATATCAACCACAAAAAATATCCAACTAAC
>CAUYQV010092943.1:0-23238 GCA_963574575.1 Galagoides demidoff | reverse complement strand
GCATATGGCTCGGCGCCTGTGGCTCAATCAGCTAAGGCGCCAGCCATGTACACCTAAGGTGGCGGGTTCGAATCCAGCCCGGCCCCGTCAAAAACAACAATGACAGCTGCAACCAAAAAATAGCCAGGGCATTGTGGTGGGTGCCTGTGGTCCCAGCTGCTTGGGAGGCAGAGGCAGGATACTCGCTTGAGCCCAGGAGTTGGAGGTTGCTATGAGCTGTGATGCCATGGCACTCTACCCAGGGGGATAGCTTGAGGCTCCGTCTCAAAAAAAAAAAAAAGTAGGAGCATATGTTATTTGTCCAACTGGCTTGTTTCAAGGCATGGTGTTTTCAAGGTTCACCCATCCTGCATCATGTTATCAGAATTTTGTTCCCCTTATGGGACAAGTGATGTCCCAGTGTGTGTATGCGCCACATTTTGTTTGTCCATTCATTTGTTGATGAATTCTTAGGTTGGTCTCACCCCTTGGCTGTTGTGAATGATGCTGCTATGAACATGAGTACACAAAATGCTAACAATAATAAACACATGACTTGCGTCTTCATATGCAGTGCAAGAACATTACACGATGTTTTTGTTTTGTTTTTTTTTTAACCTTAGATACATGGAGATCTTATGGCTAATCCCTCCTATACTTGGCAAAACTACTTTTTGTTGTATGGATTTTGAAGTCAAACACAGCTCAAATCCCATTCTACCACTTACTACAGTGTGGATCTGGGCAATTCCGTAACATCCCTGAGCCTCCGTTTCCCCCGTGTAAAGGGAATGATCATACCTGCATCATAGGACTCTTCCTGCAGCTTAAATGAGACCACATGGAGAGTCTGGCATTGCTCACACACTCTGGAAGGTGGCCCCTGAATTGGTAACTCCTGACTTCTAGGACTGCCTAGGAATCAGTGACTAACCACCTCAGTAAGATACTGTCTTCAGAAGAATGATGAATCATTAGCAGTGCCTCAGAATTGGAAACAGATTATTGGAAATCAAGGAAATAACGGAAATTAGTTCCCAAGGCAGAGGGAAACTAAATCTGACAGATACCCAACCCTGTCCCGTACCCAAAGTGAGGACAGTGTCCCTAAATATCCATACTCCAAAGCACCAGGACCCAGAGACAGCACCAGCATGTTGATGGCCCCCTTTCTAAACTGTGCTCTTGCTTTGCTATGATCAACCAGTTCAACTGCTGGCTTGGTTGGTCTCCCCAAGCAGCCCAGCGTGATCACCTCTCACCAAGCCAAACCAGCAACCTAAGAAGCTGGAGAAAGCAGGCCCAGAGTAAGCACGTGATGGATTCCAGTTTCTCTTTTCTCACAAAAGAGAAAATCCTTGCAAGCTTTAAGAAGCCAGCAATGCCCACTATCTATCCACTTGTTCAAAGCCAACTTGAATCTTTACTGTCTTTTGCTTCCAAGCACAATACAAAGTGAGGAAAGGGTCTTCCATTCTACTGGAACTACTAAAATCATAAGATGCGTTCTTGGTTCCATGGTTCTACTTCTAAAATAAGACTGCTCTGGTTGGGGTGGTGGTGTTCTGTTTTGTTTTCCTGATCACCCCACAAATTGGCAGCTGAAATCCTGATAGGGAGAGTCAGGAGGCCAACATAGACCAGGAGACATAAAAATAAGGGCAGAAAACAGATCTCCACTCTCTGCTATTCAGCTGTGTAAGTCTTCACTTTAGACTTTGAAAATCCAGTTGACATTGATTAGGCATGTGACCCTGAACAAAGAATCTTGAAGCCTCAGTTTTGTCACCTGTGAAATGGGGGAACTAATTCCACCTTAATTTTGTTACAAAAATTACGAGACGTGACTATGCAGAGACTGTGTGATTGTGTGATAATAATTCAATCTTCACAATCCCATTAGCCAAAAAACTGAGGCAGAGATAGGTTATAGAATTTGCTCAAGGTCACATAACTAGTTAGAGGCACCCCTAACTAGCTAATGCAGAGGTACCCTTGGTCACCAGGTGTGATAACCTTGGACAAATAAACACCTGCTTGAAATGCTTGAAACACTTAATTCTTTCAAATAGTCTAAAACAGCCTCTGCAATCTTGTTCCCGCCCTTCATTTGTTTACATGTCTTTTTTTTTTCTAAAATAGATAAAGAAAAGGTTAAACTCCAGTCCAACCCATTTCCAAATGAGGACATGTTCCAAACCAACTCAGATTTATGAGGTTTGTCTACTTGTTTTTGCCATATTCCCACATGGCACAAGAACGTCCTTATAGATCGATCAGTGACCCAATGAAAACTTGGTCGTTCTCCCAGAGGCAGCCTGGCCCCAAGCAGAAGGAAGAGAGAATAGAGTCATTTTCCTATGGCATGATCCCACAAACTTCATAAATCCCACCTTGGAAATGGAATCGTTTGAGGTATAGGATGTTTAGTTTGGTGCCAAGGGAACCCAGAGATGCAGGGATTAAGGGCTTGTGGTCATTAAGGGAACTGACCTTGGACTCAGATGCCCAGATTTCCCCTCTCCCAGCCTTTACTGAGGAGATAGTTTTGTGCCAGTTCTTTTTTTTTTTTTTTTTTTTTGAGATGGAGCCTCAAGCTATCCCCCTGAGTAGAGTGCCATGGCATCACAGCTCACAGCAACCTCCAACTCCTGGGCTCAAGCGAGTCTCCTGTCTCTGCCTCCCAAGTAGCTGGGAC
The DNA here is from genome assembly GCA_963574575.1 of Galagoides demidoff. NCBI lineage: Eukaryota > Metazoa > Chordata > Mammalia > Primates > Galagidae > Galagoides > Galagoides demidoff. Next base: position 20,561 of record CAUYQV010092943.1, on the reverse strand, counting down.
CACAGGCGCCCGCCACAATGCCTGGCCATTTTTTGGTTGCAGCCATCATTGTTGTTTGGCGGGCCCGGGCTGGGGATTCGAACCCGCCACCTTAGGTGTATGTGGCTGGCGCCTTAGCTAATTGAGCCACAGGTGCCGAGCCTGTGCCAGTTTTTAATCTCTTAAATTTCAACTGTAAAATTAGGAAAATAACAGTGCCAATCCAAAGGGTATTGTTTTGATTACTGTTTTCTTAGAACGCCAACAAGAGCCTGCCTTTCTCAGGGGAGGGCTCTCCAGTCCCTGAAGAGAAAAAGAAGAAAACTCGATTCTGAATATAAAACTGTTTCTATCAGCAGTGAACTTCACCTTGGTCCCCTGGCTTCTCTTTCTCGGGATTTGCAGTCTTGATCCCTGTAAAATATCTATTTCTTTTCTCCTAATTAACTTTCTTATCACCATGACACAAAAGGAAAAGGTTGTACTCAGGTCACCAAATGCCAGTCTCTTGAAATCTCCATTTCTTCAAGAAGCTCTTCAAATTAAAAGAGAACAGGAACTGGGCAATTTTTAAAAATCTAATTATAAAACCGTTATTACTTTAGGCCAAGGATTGCAGACCAGAGAGTACAGGGACACCCAAATTGGAAAAGTCTTGAAGGAATTGGAAAGGAAAAAGCCACTGGGCCGTGCTGACATGGCCAATGCTGGGAGCTGTGCTGGAGGTCTCTCTAAGATGCTTGGGCGGCTTGCCCCCCACCTTTAGTTCATGGAAATGAAAAGTCCTCCCTAAACTGCTGGCCTCTCTTGGGCATGGAAATGACCAAAGATCCCATTAATAGATCTACTGACTGTTCAGATGCATTACTGAGGTCAACCGCCTTCAGTCAGGTCTTGAAGCCCTGGGAGCCATTCTGTTCCTCTAAGGCAGAGGCGTCACACTTGTTTGAGAGGCTCTTTGTAAGTCTTATTGCAATTCGAGCACTCTCCCAAATACAGAGGGTGCCCCCCAAAATGTACACACATTTTAAGAAATAAAAAAACATTAAAATTGTAGTACTCAATATAAACCGATAACGAAAGATGAATACAGTCACATTGAATACTTCTTTTAATTGCAGAAGTCAAATGTGACTGGAGTATTACAATTTTAATACAGATTTTTTCCTTCTCAAGAGGTAAATTTTTTGACACCCTCTCTATATGGATATTCATTTGCTCATAAATAACATAGCACTATTATAGAGCACTATGTACAAATTATATAGCCCTAATATAGTAGAAATATTATGCATATACAAACAAAATTTTCAAAGGTAATGTAAAGAAAACTCCTAAAGGTCTATTGTCTTCTTCTTGCACCCCAGGGGGTCTCCCAAGCCCTACTCTGAAATAATAGTTCTCAAACTGTGTGACCAAGAAACTTGTTTAAAATGAAGGTTCTCTAGGCCCAACCCAAGTTTTGATTCCCTCATTTCTTGGGATGAGGCCAGAACTTGTCCTTTGCGTGAGCTCCTCAGCTGACTCTGATTCTGACACTCCGTTTAATTTTGAAACCACTAGTCTGGGACCTTCTGTTTTTCTGCTCCTTTTATTTATTTATTTATTTATTTTTCGCCTAAAATTATATCACTGTCGTCTTGCCGTTGTCTACCTCCTGGTGACCCTCATAACCCCCTACTTGAATCTGAACAATAAAAATAATAATAGTAGCTACCATTTCCTATTTCCTACTACCCAGGATTGCTGAGGACTTCACTTGCACTGCTTCACTCAATCAGATTGGGTAGGCATCATTCGTCCCCTCACACACATGAAGAAAACTCAAGCTTGGAACATTAACGTCTGGTCCAAGGGCACTCACCAGCGATTTGAACCTAGGTCCGATTTCAAGGCCTGGACTCTTGACCACCAAGTATGCTGCCTACAAAATAAGTCACTATAACTTATTGAACCTCTCGTGTGAATCAGGCACTTGGTTGGACACCCCACACACAAATCTCTAATACTCGTGACATACGTATGTTTTTAGAGGTGTTAATTTCAGTTTAAAAATTCTGATGTGCAGGAAATATCTTTACTTTCTATAACTGGTCTGAATTACTGATTCTAAACCCCTACTTCCAGGCCTTCTGGATTCCTTCTCCCTACCCCTCCTACCTCCAGTAATACCTCAGCTCTGCAGCAGACACGATAGCCAAGCTTGGGTTCAGGAGAAAGAGTGTGGCATAGTCCTCCATCATCCGTCCGTATAGATGACCACTGAGAAGCCCGTCCTCCCATCGTCATGTCCTGCTGGCCTCAAGGCTCACTGTTCTCCCACGCAACTCTAGGCCGGGGGCATCTTTTGCCCAACCGCCAACACACACAGCCTTTTTCTCTCTGGGTTCTTACCTTGAATCAGGGTTTCTGGGGAGCAAGGGACTACCCCTTCTGCTCTCAGACCCACGGACAAATCTTCCCGTCCGGCGCTGCCTGCAAGGCCTAAGAGACCCTCTTTCCAGCAGTGGGAAAGTGGAGGGTTCCTTCTCCCTTATGTCCCTTTAAAACATTTTAGCCTTTTCCTTTTCTTGGCTGGGTAGATAGAATTCACTTGCCCTAAGATCCTAAGATTTTGGAAGACAAAAGACGTATAGTCTTCTTTCTACTTTGTCTCTCCTAAGTAAAAAGGAGAACGAGGGAGACAGGTTGGGAGAAAACCAAGAGGTCAATATCTCGAAATATTATCTCAGGCAAAATGTTATCTCTACCCCCTTGTCTAGGTGAGGAGCTGGGACTCACTAAGGTTGTGTAAATTGCGCACAGCTGGAGATGGGAGGCTGGGGACGCCTGTGCTCTGAAAACTCCACCCTTGATGGAGTCCGCCCTCTGCTCTCCCAGGAGCCTCCCTGGCCAGTTTCAAGGAAACAACAGAGCTTGTGTGTTCAAATCAGCATGGAAGGCGGAAGCTGTTGATGGAGCAGGCAGCAAGAGCTCGGGGAGAGGTAGAAGCAGATGCCACCCTGCAAGGGGAGACACCTACTCCTTGCCATTTTCCAGGAGAGCCTCACAGAGCTTGAGTTGGCACAACATGGTGGCAGAGGAATTTTTGGTAGTGCAAGTAGTTGTAAGAGCTAGAACGACTTTGAAGGTCTCTTCCCATGTAGAGAATGGTAAGAAAGAGTAATCTGCAGAAATGGCGGGGGTCAGTATTTCCAAGGCACTTGGATTCACTGGTGTCTTTGGTGTGTAATTTTGTATATTTTGTACATAGAGCCAGACTTACTCCATTTTACTGAGAACTTTGCTAAGGGCTTTCAACAGTCCCCCTTTAAGCTCAGCTGAAAGCTGCAGAGTTTAGCAAAAACTGCAAAATCCTGTGAAACCACAGCTCACCCTTGTAAGTGCTCCCCTTACCCTATAGATCTAACCTTGCAGGTGTTGACTTTTATGAAACTCGGCTTGCATTAAGGACACCCCCTCCCCTACCCAACGCACCTTATGAAAAGTTTGTACCCCTGCCTCTGGGGGTCAAGAGATTTGCGGCGTGAGCCCACCCTTGACCACTGGCCAATAAAGGACCCCTGCTTAATTTGGACTCTGTGTCCTGGCATTTCTCTATTCCACTGGCTTTGGGTATAACAGGTGAATCAAACAGCAGAGTGAAGTAGGGGCTGGGGTTGTTACCAGCGTACCCAGAGAAGTGATGTGGGTAGGCCCAGGAGAGAGGCACCCAAAGCAGACGGTCCCCCAGGTTTAGGTGCCAGCTTTACAGGTAAAAAGTACAGGTAGTGCCTGGGCTGTGGACATGGTGGTTTCTGTAGGTTTCTTCTTAAGTTGAATTTCTATGTGAGTTGAAACAAGCACATTTACCTATTGCCTGTAGTAGCTGTCTTCATGTGAGTTGTTCGTGAGTCAGACGTTTGTAACTCTGGGACTGCCCATAGAACTTTCACATCCCACCTAACCGTGTAGGACAGGAGAGAGCAGGGCAGAAGCCCTTGCTCAGGAATCCCAAGCCCGAATGGATGATCCCCAAGTCGCAGCCCTTGGGAGGAAGGGACAGCCATAGGTCGAACAGATGTTTGGGGCTGAGGACAAGACCATCCAAATCTGCTGGTGGCTTCAGGGGTCTTTTCAGTCAGGCTTATACAGACAATAGTCACCAAGTTATCCAACTGCCTGCCCCCAAATGCCATCTGGATGTCTAAGGGCTGCTCACACTCCCTGTGGCCAATGCTGATTCCAATCTGCCCCCGCCAAGCCCGCTTCATACACAGCCTTCCCTTCTTGGCTGAAAGTGGCCCCGTTCATCTATTCATCCACGCCAAAACCTGACGTCCTCCTCAGCTCTTCCCTTGTCCCCTCATCTCACATCCCAGCTGCCAGAATATCCTGTTGGATCTACCTTCTGAGGATATCCAGCAGCCACCCACCAAGTCCACTGTGGCCATACTGGACCAAGCCACCACCCCTTCTCCCTGGGCCACTGCAACAGCCCCTCAACAGAGCTCCCACTTCACCCTGACTCACCTGCAAACCAGAGTGATCTTTCAAAACTGTACGTCACTCTTCTGCTCAGAATGTCTCTCGTGTCTCATAGGGTAAAAGCCAAGGTCTTTATAATGCTAGTCCCTGCTCGCTGGCCTGCTTGCTATTTTTGGAACATACTAGGCAGGTTCCTACCTCAGGGCCTTTGCACCAACTCCCCATAGTGTCAGGGGTGGGGGGCAACTCCCTTACCTCCCTCAAACCTTTGCTCAAAATTTAACTTCCCAACATGATTTAAAGGTGCTACCTGCTCCCCCACCCCCTTAGCCCTGCTGTGCCTTTTCTTTTTCTGCAGCTGTCACCACACTACACTAGTCTACACCACATTCTACCAGTCTACACACACCTAAGCATTCTTTGTTGTGTCTATTGTCTACTCTCTGACTGCTCCCACCCCCACTGCTTCACAAGATCCACAAGGACTAAAATTTTTGCTTCCTTCACTTGTATATTCCACATGCCCAAAACAATGCCTGACTGATTAACACAGAGGAAGAATGAGAGTGTTGGGGCCAGGATCATCTCTCAGGGGGCCCTTAGCAGGGCCATCTTTGCTTCCCTGTTAGCTCCTTTTTGCACTGAGGTTAAGGGTTTTCTGCCCAGTTCAGCTGTAGAAATGTTGCCCCACCACACTTTGACCACAGGCATCAGCAATTTCACTGAACTCAACAGAAAATGGGCCGTCTGGGGGCTTTCAGCATAGGGGGGCCCTTCTCTTTTGCTTTGGGCTCAGCCTGCCATTTCAAACACCACCTCCATGTGCCTGCATCCCCTCTGTGGTCTGCGACAGGGAGACTTAGGCAACCATGTGGAGGCCACTATCTCTGACCTTTGGCAGAATTTCCAAATACAACACATTAACTTTAAATTGGTTAATGTGGAACATTAGCCCCAAAAGGTATAAATACATGGCAAGGCGTTTTGTTTTCAAAACATAGCAGGATAAAAAGCATTTTTGCCAATCAATGTTTTTTTTTTTAATTAGATGCAATTACATTTAAGGTTGGGGGCAGCAAGGAAAGCATTTGAACCCTTAGATAACAGGGTGAAAGGTTAATTATTAATGGACAGCCTTCACTAGCAAAGTATCAATAGGCATTCTGGTCTCTTTGGCTTCAGAAATTAACAGGAAGACCTTGGACCCCCATTGAAACCGGAGAAATGGAAAGTGTCCTGTGTGTCTCCATTTTCCTGGTTTTATGCATCTTTATCCAATCAAGTCCCCACGGACAAAGCCTGGGACCAGGTAAGAGCCTGTCTTTCACCAGAGATGGGCATGGATTTTTTTTCTTTTTAAAATGCGTGTCACAAAGAATCCCAGGGTTTCTGACTGTGTGGGACAGAGCTTGCTTCAGCACATACCAGGTGGTTCTGTTAGTGGCATCACAAGGTCACAAAGACAAGCAGAAGTTTGTAAACAGCACTGATTTTAGAATATCGCCCTGAAAATAGAAGTCTCCTACAGTGCCTGTAGCTAGCAGCAAAGTCGGTTGTGGATCTGATTCGGAAACTGTCACACTCCAACTCTTCAGTGGAAGAGTCTAAAAGAGTTTCACATCATCCTAAGAGTTAATTTGGCATCTGATTTGCAGTTGGGGAGCCCAACTTGCACTGAAATGCTCTGTCTTGTTGGGTCTGATTGCCTGACTCTCTCAGAAGAGAGAGAAATGTATGAGCATTCTATTTTCAGTCAGGTCTAAAGTAGAGATACCATTGCATGTTTTCTAAACATTATTTTGTGCCAAAGTTTCTGTTTGAGACTGAAGAATCCCACAGCCGTCCACCTGTTTTGTTTGTAAATTTGCAGACTAGGTTGTCCGCCAAATGCTTGATCAGGTAGGTGGAGGTCCAGGTTCCTGGATGGACAGTGCCTTTGACCAATAAGTAACAGATATGAAGTGAATGGAACAATTTGGCCAAAGTAGACCGGTGTTTGGTAGTTTGCTTTTGTGCTGTTACTGGTCAGGAGGTAATAATGCTAAAGTAGAGACTTAGATTTTTCTTTCCTCAAAGTCTAAGCTTAGAGAATCATGAATTGACTAATAGATGTGTCTATAAATTCTAGAAACTGTTTTTCTCCTTTGTTCCTTCGTATTTGGTTATTATTTTATATTCTGGGTCAGTTAATAACTTACTAGTAATATTAATTGTTACCATTCACTGAGCATTTTATGTACCAACCACTATACTAATTATTTGTCATACATCATTTCATGTATAAAGCTGTGTTCAAAAATGGCCCTTACATAATAACTCAGAGCCATACAGGCAAAATTGCTAAAGGGCCTGTGCTGCCCTTTGGCCGAGAGTGATGTATTGGCTTGTTGGTTTGTCTGCTTTTTATGGAAGTGGAACATATGTCTAGCAGAGGGCCGAGAGCACAAATCCTCAGTAAATTTTCATAAGCTGAACCAGTATCCCCCTAAGCCTTCCTTGAGTACCCCCTTGAGGTTTAGCATGAATTATTTGTCTTTGGGGAGACTTTCGGCAACGTACTCTGGAGACGTTTTGATTGTCACAATCAGGGAGAAAGTGCTTCCCCTCTAGCATCATGCTTAGAGGCCAGGGATGCTGTGTAATGCCCCACAGTGCACAGGGCAGCCTCACAGCAAGGAATCACTGGTCCAAAAGATCAATAGTGCAGACGCTGAGGAACCAGGGTGTGTGCCGGCCTTCAACTGTCCCTAGGCAAGGACCCTTCTTCCTTCCCCACCCCCCCCAGCCTTCTTTTTTTGAGTATTCATTATTAATGACATTCTACTAATGGAGTCACTAATATACATGCACCCAGGGTGTGCCAGGCACTTGGCAAACATCTGAGCTCATCTTTGCCATATGATCAAGTAAGCCAGCAGGGAAGGGACTTGCCAGAGGTCTCGTGGCTGGTCAGGGCAGGGTAGGAAGAGGTACTTGGAACCTCCATCTGTGCACTGAGGCCGCAGCCCCCACCACTGTGCCCATACCCAGTGATTAGACAGCCAGAGGTCCCTAGAAAGCCATTCTGCTCAGTTCCTCTCACGAGGAGGCAGACTCAGACAGCTGATCCTGACCTTCCCCACTCAGGGGGACTGGCTATGGTGAGCCCCCATGACACAGATCTCCCATCAGTCATCCCTAGTCCCAGCCCTCACTGCATGAGTGTTGTCATCAGAGCCAGCACCACTCCAAACGGAGGCTGCCATGACTAGACCCTCACGGGTCCCACTTTCAGGTGTCAGACCCACTGCCTACCAGTACCCACCACTCCCATCCATTCCAGCCATAGGTGCCAACTCCCAGGACAGCTGAAGCCCATCCATGCAGTCACTAATGTGACGAGCGTCCAAGAGCATCTGGCACATATAAGGCAGAGCGACCCAAACATTCCCATCTCCAGATACCTTTCCTCTCTTAGAAATTATTGAGGGCCCCAAAGAGCCTTTTTAATGTAAGATACAGCTGTCAATATTTACCATATTCAAAATTAAAAACTGAGACATTTTAAGAATATTTGTTAATGCTTTTAAAAAGAACAATAATAAGTCCATTGCATATATTGATGTTAACACATATAACATCATTTTATGGAAAATAGCTTATATTTTCCAAAGAATAATTTTTATGAGGCAGAAGAGTGACATTGTTTTACAAAGAAATTTCACAAATCTCTTTAATGTCTGGCTTAACGAAAGACAACTGGATTCTCTTATCTGTCTCTGTATTTCATCTTTTGTGATCTGTTGTTTTGTTCAAAGTATATGAAGAAAATCTGGTCTCCCTTGTAAGAAAAGGTAGGACATCCCTGGCAATCCCTTGGGGCCATGGCCTGCATGCTGAAAACCACTCTGCATTGGTGTGATAAGCCCTGTACACCCTGTCCCTATCCTGCAAGAACTTACTGTCACATCGGGGATGTACACGGGTTGGGTGGAACTAGAAGCCAGCAGGGAGGGAACCACCGTCTGTCCACAGAGGACTTAAAGTTGGTCTCGCTTTCATTATCACAATTCTGTTAGTGATAAAAACAAAATTCCTCCCAGAAAAAAATAATCTTTTGGGTGTAACGTCCGTACACCATCTGTGGTTACTTTTGAGTTTCATGTTGTATATATGTAAACTCCAAATTATTGTATTTTACTATGATGAAAATTATACTACTTTTATGAATATTATGTTCATTATGTTCTACATTGCCTTGAACTTAGAGAACGCCCAGTCATGCCGTCAGCCCTGACACCCACACGCCCAGTGACATACACTTTTGCAAAAGTGAGTGTGCAAGGGTTCAGAATTCTTCCACGTCTCAGGTCTCCAAAGCCTGTGGTGCTTATTACCTGTTCCTGCATTTAGGCAGTTGAGTCGAAATAAAAAGTGACACTGGTGGAGTGGAGCAAGGAAAGCACCAAAATCAATCGATACATTTTTTAAAAGTGATAACGTCATTATTCCGAAGACAAAAAATCAGAACTTGAATGGCTTCACTTCTGTGTGACCCCCTTTAGTTTTTATTTCTGTTTAGAACGTAAACAATAAAACAGATCATAAACTGTGAGGCATAACATTTTATTTGGTAAATACAAAGGTGGGCTCATACAGGAAATATTTCTACTGCATTTGAAAATCTTAAAGTTGAAATGTATTCTTTTTTTAAATTGTTCAGTGCTTTTCAATTAAAGCACTCAAAAAATACTAATGAGGCTAAATATCATTGAAAATACTTTTGTGTCACAGAGCAGCGGGCATTTAAATGATCCATTCAGGGTGTCAAATTCAGTGCATGAGGTATACCACTGAGTCTAATAAAGGAGATGAAATGTGTATATAAATTTTTCCCAACTAAACCACGGCAGGTGGCCCCTAACAAGGAGCAAGTAGAGAAGCAGAGACTTCCCAGTGTGGAGCCCGAAAAAAGGCTTCTGGAAGGAGGCAGTATTGGGGTAGGGCCTTAAAAGCTGGTATCAGGACAAAGGAGCAGTCTACATCCAGAAGGATACAGCTGATCCTTCAGAGCTGATAAAGTATGTGTTTTCCAGCCCAAACACTTTCCAAAAATAGGCCATCTAGGAAAAAGAAGGAAAAAAGAAAAAAAAAAAACCTAGAAAGGTGTTGATAGCAACAGCACTGGTTAAAATGCAATAAACTGGTAACAATTCCAGTGCCAACAATAAACTCTCAGGGGTGTATAGTCCAAAGATTGCTAACTCCGTCGCTACACAAGCATTATTTTGAATTCTGACTACTAAAAGTTCCAGAAACTTTCGAGAGCAATAATGATGAGGTGCAGAAATAAAAGGCTTCTGGCTGGCCCTTAGACACGCATAGTTTAGCACGAGGATCTTATGCCCTGGATGGGTTTCTGAGAGTCTTTAAGCCTCTTGAGATGGCGCCCAAAGCTGTTATGTATGTGTATTTTGAGTGGAGAATTGAGGTCATAACTTTTGGCAAATTGCCAAAGAGATCTGTGACATCTAAAAAAGTCTGATAACAACTGGTCTTGGAGCTTTTAAAAATAATAATGAGGAAATTTTTAAATGGAATCCTGCTATTTTGGACAAAGCTGCTCTCAGCATACTGTTTTTGAGATTCGTTCGTGTTACTGCGTGCATCCTACCTTGTTACTGCTGTGTGTTGTTAAATGGCGTTTCATTGTACGATTATTCCGCTCTTTATCCATTTTCCTACTGATGGCTCCTAGGCTGTTTCCAATTTGGGGCTAGTCTCAGTAAATGGATATAAACATTTTTAATACCAAAAAAAGAAAAGGAAATTTTACAAGCAATAAGGTAGGGAACCAAACAGGACTAAATCACTTCCATGTTATATCAAACCTATGAAAAAACTCAATACCTGTGCTGTGTCTTGTTAGAGATTAGAAGTATCTTTAAAGGTATACAAACCATTTTAAGGCCATGGAGGGTTTGTTTTTTTTTAAGTAGTTAAATATATAAGAAAATAAAATAAAATACCCTTTGCTGCTGTTTTACATTAGGCCTGGATTTGCCATCCCGAGAGGGCCTCTGGGCAAGAGCTCCCCACTGCCCCTTCAGACCTGCCACCTCCACACAGCCTCACAGGCTCTGCCAGGCCCAGAATGGACTGCCCCAGGAGAGCCGGCAAATTCCTGACAGGCGTCCACAATTGTGGGGAATCAAATCGTGACTAATATTTGAGGTGGCATCCAGAGATGAAACTCATTTACCAGAGAGTGTACACTGATCTGAATCAGCAAAGGGTCGCCCCAGTCTTCTAGAGAAACCCTCTTTCCTCTGCAGGAGACCCTCCATCCACTGTCAGACTTTGCAGCTCCACATCTGGAGCCCTGCACATGGAGGGGAGAGGGAACTCACTCCTGATCACCCCTGGAGAGGAGAGGGCACCCCGAGCTGAGAGACCAGCAGTCTACCTTCCACCCAGCCTTTCACAGGGACCCAGAACCTGAACCCCTATTCCTTCATTCTGGGCCTGGGAAATAAACCATTTTACAGAGAGAAACTGCAGAGCTGACTGCAGAAGGCAAAAGGTGTGTAAGCTGACCTGAAAACATGGATGACACAGTGAGTGCCCAGCCAAAAGCCACCCCAGATCCCACTCAGAGGTCCCCACCGTGGCCCTCTCCCTGCCCTACATTCAGCCAGCTGCCACAGCGCTGCAAGAGCATGCCACAGGGAGAAAGAGGGAGAGACTGGTCCAGGGGACAGGGCTGATGGGTCCCGGTGACATGATCCAAGGAGACGTGACCACCTAACCTCAGGCTGGGTGTCCCTGACACCCGTGGGGTCCACGAAGAGCAGAGGGCACAGCACAGTTCTCATGGCCAGGAAGGTGGCTATGAGTTGGTCTCAAGCAGGGTAGCCATTTGGGAGTGGGGTCCTCTCAGCCAGGAACTGGGAAAAGGGCTGGTCAGGCCAGACGGGAGCTCCAGGCCCCTGCCAACCAGGCTGGACTGCAGCCCCACTGTGAGACCCAAAACGAGGGGCAGAGCTGCGTCATCCTGCAGGAACCAGGGAGCCCCCATCAGGGGGGCCATTGGGACTCTCTGAGACACCCAGCTTGGGGCTAGGGACAGCCTCAGTCATTCCCGCACCTGAGGATGGGGGCGCCAGCCTGACTCCTCTGGGGAGAATGCAATTCTTAGACGTGGCCACAAGGTAGCGCAGTGACATTTCAGCTGCTCTGGGGTTGGTTCTGGGACAGGGTCTCAGGCTTTGGGAGAATCCAGTTTCTGGAAGACTCTGGAGAATTCAGTGCTGTTGGCTAACCTCACTTTCCTCTCTGTTTATGACCCTGTTTCCAGAGACACTCATACTTTCAATTCTTCCCCAGAAGGGCTTGGCTGGGTGCTTAGGGTGGGGGTGGGGTGGGGGCCCCTGGGAAAAGCCAGGATGGCAGAGTGGAACGGGGAGGTTCCTTGTCCGTCTGCCACATTTTTACCTCAGTACAAGTTGTACAACGTACAAGTTCACATTCTGAGTCTGGTGAAGGAAATTTGTGGCCCTTAAAAATAGTTTTTATGAAGATATATAGGTGGTGACACTGAATTATATTTATATTCTGACATTAAGTGGTAAAAAAGTAGTTAAACTAATTGTGTGTGTCCTGTGATTACAACTTTGTGAAAATACATGTCTTTGCTGGAAGGAAATGTGCAGAAATGTTTATACTTCACTGAGCTTATATCTAAATGTTTGTCTCTTCCAAACTTCATGTAATGTTATAGTACATACATGGTATATTTACTTCAATATTTACTTTTACTTTAAATTTGAATAATTTAAAAAATACATTTGTTACAAAATAATAAAATGAAGGCATTTGACTAGATCAGTGATTCTGTAACTTTAGTGTGCATCAGAAGTGCCTGGGGTCTTGTTGAAATAAGATTTCTGGGCCCTACCTACAGAGTGTCTAATTCAGTGGGCCCGGGGTGAAGCCAGAAACTTGCATTTCTAACCAGTTCCCAAGTGATGCTGCTGATCTGGGGACCACAGAGAACCACTGGAAAAATAAAAATAGTTCATCAAGAACCAAGACTTGAACTTATTACAACATCTTTGGCTTCTGAGTATTGACCTATCTCCCAGTAGCTACAACCCCAATAACATAAAAACCCCAAGTTATTCATGAAAAATTTATCTCTCCAAAATACCAGCATGCCAAAAAAAAGAAAAAGAAAAAGAAAAGCAGCTCTTAAAATGAAGAAAAATTCCAAGCTAAGTGAACCTTATGGTAATTGGTAGAAAAATAAGCACTGCAATCACTAATTAACTATCCACATAGAGCCACTCCTTGCCAGGCCTGAAAACATGATCAGGAAAATTCTTTTCCTGTGAGCTGGGCATGACCAAAGCTGGGCAGAGCCGTGGGTTCTCAGTTGACTAAGGGTGGCCTTTCTATGACTACAAAAAGTTTCCAGTGACAAATGTTCCAGCTTCCTTGCCTTGTCCTAAGAGAAACTAAAGGGGTGAAAAAAACATACTGCTTTATACTCAAACATAACAAGATCAAGAGCAGCAAGTAACAGTATCTCTTAACCACCTGCTGTGTTTTCATACAGGCCCCATGGTCAATATGAAAATATATCCCTGAGGGTACAAAAATAGAAAGGCTTGCTCCCATTCACCAAGGAGCTCCCCCCAACACAGGGTGTCCAGCCCTCCACTGAAATAGAAGGACGTGGCAAGCAGAAGGAAAAGCACCAAGCAGGCTTTACTTGGAGCTTTGAAAATGGGTAGTGAAATTAAGAATCCATGAGACATTGATATGGGCCAGGGTAGGACATGTAAAAAGAAGTAGCCAGAGGTGCAGGCCGTGCGGGTATCCTCAGGAGTTTGCCCCTCTCCCTGGAGGCATGCGGACCACAGCTGAAGTTGCAGTTTGAAAAGAGGGTGGGAATGCAGGCTGGGTTGGTGGCCTTATCGCTCAGCCTGACTAAAACCCTCGGCACTCCCCTCTGGAGAGCAATGTTATCAACCGGGACAGGCAGGGCTGGGGCTGGGCAGTCACTGGCCCTGCGCCCACAAACACTCAGCTCTTCCTCTGAAGCAGACGTCAGCCTGGGGCAAGTCTCGGAAGTTCTGAAGTTTTCTTGTTAATTGCTATACTTAACATTAAATCATAGGAGGGATTAACACCAAGAAACTGAAGCAGGAACACATCATAGAAACTTAATAGGAATCGTCCATCTTAAAAACACTCTATTCTAAGTCTGAAAATAGAACCTTTTGGAAATTCCATATCATACTAGCTTCTAGACCTGTACCAGTGAAAATGTATTCCCACCTGCCTTATATCACTTGATTCTCACAATAACCTGGTGAAGAGTGCAGGCAGGTATTATTCCTCTTTTACACAAGTAAAATTTACAAACCAAAGAAACAACTGACATGAAATGCAAGTTAGGTTTACTTGGCTTGCTGCAGCCAGGGAGAGCTATACTCCAGAAGAACTGGGGGCAGCCCAGGAAGAGGAGTTGAACAGCACTTCCTAGAAGACCCGGGCTTGTGCTGGGTGAGTCGAAGGAAGGGTGTGAAAGCCGGGGGATTCTAGACTGGATTCCATCAAAAGGGAAGGCAGTTCAATGATTGGATATCATAATAAATTAATAATGAATCCTTGTTAACTAATTATTACTTAGTTTACCCAGTAATGACCTAGCTGATGGAGAGATGGAAGTGAGGCTGAGCGGGCAGTGTTGATACAGGAGCACAGGTCACTTCCATTATGCGGAGGATGGTCAGTCAGGCTCTATGTGTTTGCAGAGGCCTCCCCTGTGTCTTTTTGCAATCCCCTTGCAGAGGCCTGTGGTGCACATGTTCATACTCTGTGGGTGGGTGGCTCCTGTGGCTCAAAGGAGTAAGGTGCCAGCCCCATATGCCAGAGGTGGCGGGTTCAAACCCAGCCCCAGCCAAAAACTGCAAAAAAAAAAAAAAACTCTGTGGGCAGTGTCTGTATTCAGGGGGGACACCATGGTCTGGCTGGTCACTGGGTGGCGTTTCCTGTTCTCTCACACAAAGGAATTTGGGTAATGTCTTTGAGCTCCCTTAATGCCTGCGTGCTAGCTGCTTACCCTGGGGTGACTCCCTTTACCTCCTGTATCTCTCATCTCTCTGAGTAATAGGCAGGGTTCTTTCCACACTGACAGTCTGGATATCAACAGGGCTAATGTGTGTGGTCATCACAGTGCCAGGTGACCTGCAGTGGTTACCTCCCCCGGTCCCAGCTATTTAAATGCTATCAGGAAACAGAAATATGGAGGCAAAGTTCTACCCATGTTAAACATGAGACCTTGTACCCTAGGTAACGGACTGGCCTTGAGCAATTTGAAGCTTCCAACCCCAGGAATAGAGAGGCACAATTCTGGAAGAACAACCCCAATTGATAACTGACCATTATACCATTTCTTTCCCAGTATTCTTTTATATGAAGCCAGATATGCACCAGTCTTTGATCAAGTGCTGACAATGAAGCTATAGACAGTAGAGCCTCTGTAAGTTGACCATTCGAGGGATTGTAACAAACTGGTCAACCCACAGAGGTGGAGATGGTCAACAAAAAGAACTGGGCCTACTGTGCTGATAAGTACACGAGGTGCATGTCCAGTCTGTGAAAAGTAGGTCAACTCAAGGAGGTGGTCCATGTGGGAGGTGGTCGACAATGGACGTTCTACTGTACTACCTATCCCTATTTTACAGATGGAGAAATTGGGGCTCAGAGTGATGAAATAACTTGCCTTAAACCTCTCCAGCGAACCAGAGAAATCTCCTCTCTGGGCAGCTTAAATGTGAACTTGCCTAATGGACAAAGGGACAGGAGAAGTTCCCAAGGTCCCTGTGATTCTTTCTGATGCTTGTTTCTAGTGATGGGGGCACCGCCCTCACAGCCCACATGGGTACCTCAGCCTTCAGAGATACCCCTTAGGGGCAGCAGTGCCAGGGAGCCAGGGACGTATTTGCAGCCTCTCTGAGCTTCTAATTAGAACCTGTGCTCACCGTATATTACTGAGTGACGGGCAGGAGCGGTCTCAGTGACTCAAGAGGAAACCCACACCTGGACTTGGTCCCGGTCCCTACACATCTCAGCCCTCTTTTCATAGCCCCTGGTTACCCAAAGTCAAGCTCAAAAACACAGGTGGAGCACAAATCCAGGCAGCCTAAAAGAGGCTCGAGCCTGAAAACTCTGAGCCAATTACAAGGTACCCGAACATGTTCCCAAAGGCTACAGCTTTTTCTTCACCCAAGAATCCTCTAGGTTCAAGGTTGTTTTTGTGAACTGAGTTGGGCTCTCCACAGCTTCTCTGTGGCTTGGTACTATCAGGACAACACCGGAGAAATCCCTTCCATGAATATCTCCTTCCTGCAGAGACACAGGTCTCTGAATCATTCAGCCGTATTGTTTATGCCCTGGACACCACCGTTGCGCCCCACGGAGGGGCTCCCCTTTCTGAGACAGGTGTTGGGAAAGGGTAGGGTCAATGCAGGAAGAACTGCAAGGAGGGGCAGGTGGGTTCCAGCCTGTCCACCCATACCTGGGAGGGAAACAGGTTCCCAAGTCACATGGGGAAGCTCTCACTCAGAGGATGGCGTCTGGGTGTTGACTTACACACAGATAAGCGACACACCAGCTCTGTGCCAGGCCTCATGCCAGGACTCGTTCAGTTTTCTCATGCTATCTCAGCTGCTAGGGCTGCTGTGACAAAGGACCTCAGACTGGGTGGCTTAAACAACAGAAATTTGTTTCCTTGCAGTTCTGGGAGCTAAAATTCAAGATGGAGGTGTCGGCAGGACTGGCTTCCTCTGCAGCCCCTCTCCTTGGCTCATAGAGAGAGAAGGCCTTGGCAGCCTTCTCTTTTCTGTCTTCACACGCTCTCCTCCCTCTGTGTGTACCTGTGTCCAGAACTCCTCTTCCTATTAGGACACAAGTCATATTCAACTGGAGCCCACCTCAGTGACCTTATGTAATTCAAATCACTTCTTTGAAGACCGCGTCTCTGAAAACTGTACTCCGAAGTACCAAGAGTCAGAACTTCAACATGTGAATTCCAGGGGACACAACTCAGGCCCTCACATCCCCCAAGCAGTGCTGAAGGCCCTGCTCTGACTCAATCCTGGGCCAGGCCCTGGGGACACTGGGGACACTGCAACCTTATCTTTGTTCTATTTGAGCTTTACTCCCAGGGGGCGGGGGGGGCCTTCAGAATTAGAAAAGAGGCTTCCAAATACATGAGAGTAGATGGTGGTCTGATCCCCACCAAGCCCAAACAGGGGGCCTTTGCTGGGGGGGGGGGTGCAGGAAGCAATGGCCTGGCTGAGGCTCATAGGAGCCAGCTGGCAGCTAGTGGTTGGGAAGGGGAGGGTGCCAGTGAGGCAGGGGGAGGGGCGCCTGCCCCTTTCAACAGAGTGATTAAGATTTTCTGGCAGTACAAGCAACAGCTGGCAGGAGCCCAAGAAGGAGCTGTTTATCTGGCTGGTGTGCGAGTAAGTGATAAAACTCCCCCTCCGGCAGGCACCGAAGGAACCATCATCTCTGCATGGATATGCTTAGCGTGAGCCCCAACCTGCTCTCTCTGGCTTTGAGAGGTGTTTTTCCCACACAGGCTGACTTCAACCAGGCCGTGGCCTGGACTCACCCTGGCCTTGGCCAAGGAGAAAGGGCCCAGACCAGCTGCCACCTTCTCACGGTGTGCCAACCTGCCTCCCTGCAGCCCCACCAAACCCAGGAGAAAGGGTGGGGTGATGATGGCCTGTGCCCAACCTCAGGGCAGGGACTGGGGGAACAAACTCGTGGGCCGTGGGCTCTCAGCACATCAGAATAAAGCATGGGCACCTGAGGGAGATGCTCGGCGAGGAAAGAACACCAGGTTGGGGGTGGAAACACCTGAGTCCCAGCTGCAGGCCGTCCCTAGGTTACCAACGTAACAGGTTCTGTGGGTTTGTTCTAGAATTTGTAAGTTGAAACAGGTACTTTCATCTATTACCAGTAATAGCCTCCGTTCATAAGTGCGAGTGGTGCATAAGTCAGATGTTTGTAACTCAGGGACTGACTGGACATCACTTACCAGCAGATGGCCTTGGGCAAATCACTGAAGGTCTCCAGACTGATAACTAGAGACCCCTGGAGCTGTTCTGGGGATAACATGAGAGCATGTAACTGGAAGCATTTTTGCAACTATTCATTGATGCTTATAAAACAAACATTTGTAAGCATTTATAATATTCTCTCCAGTCCTGTACAATGCCAATGTTTTCCTCTACTTTTTATTACAAAGTCTGCAAATGTGGAACTGAGTTTAAAGGGTGACACAATGAATCCTCACATTCTCCCAGCAAGATTCAGTCATGGTTACATTGTGTTTTCAGGGGAGACTTGTGCACATACTTAGTATAGTGCATATTTTTGTGTGCATGGGACTTGTAGAATCATTAGGGAGAGGAGTGGGACAGGGAGAGGGAGAGTGACATATATATATGTCCCCCGTGAGAGTTGTGGACATCAAGACACTTTGATTCTAAACAGGAATACTTCAGCATTCATCTCCCTGTAAGGACATTCCCCTACCTACTCCCAAGGCCATTGCCATATATATGAAAATTAGAAATAATTTTGTATCATCCAATATCCAGTTCTAACTCAAATCTCCCCAGCTATCCAAGAATCTTGTCTGGGTGTTTCCTAAAGACCCAGTCAGTATCCTCCTGTCCCCCGTACTTGTTGAGCCCCTAGCAGCTCCCCTGTGTCCTGAGGTTGTGAAAGGCTAGGTCATTTGGTGCCAACACTCGCACCCACCTGTGCTGTTCACTGTCCCAGGGCCTCTGTACGCCTATCTCCTGTGGCACTTGACTCCTTGTCCCCGAATATCTGCCTGCACACGCACTAGAATGTGAGCACCTTGGGGGCAGCGGGCAAGTTTTGGTCACTGTCCTATCCTCTGAACTGGCACAGGCCTGGCGTGGATGAGGCACATGGCAAGGAACTTTCAAGGGTTTGAATCTTAACACCACATTCCTGCTGGAGAAAATAGGAAACATCTTAGAGAGACAGGAGACCCTGTTCAGGTATAATCTGTCTCCCCCTGTAGGAACACGGGGACTCTGAACTCCCCTGGGCTCTTGGTCAGAGTCTGTCTCTATGTCTTTGCTAGGGCGGTGGGTTGAAAGAGAGAAATGCTCCCCAGACCACAAGTCTCCCCTGAAAACACACCTGGGGTACGTGATGAGTTGGCTCTGTTCTGGCTATGACTCTTACAGAGTGATTCTGAGTCCTTTGGGTTTCCATGGAACTGGGAACCACTTCCAGACCAGCGAGAGTGGGATGAGGGGATGGGTATCGTGTCTGCATTGTTTTATTTATTTATTTATTTGAGACAGAGTCTCACTTTGTCACCTTCAGTAGAGTGCTGTGGCATCATAGCTCACAGTAACCTTAAACTCTTGGGCTCAAGCGATTCTCTTGTCTCAGCTTCCTGAGTTATTAATTGAGCCAATTTAAGGGACTACAGGCACCCACCACAATACCCAGCTATTTTTAGAGAGGGGGGTCTCACTCTTGCTCAGGCTGGTCACAAATCCACGTTGTTTTCTTACAGAACAATTCATCGTAGTGCTCACAACAATGGTGGGAGTCTCAGGCTTCTCCCAGCCCCAGATGGTGCTTTCCAGAGTTCCTCAAGTTCTAATGTGTATGTGAAACACCTGGGGAGGCTAATGAATGGAATGTGGTTTTTAAAAGCAGATTGCGAATAGGCTCCAAGATCTTGCATTTCTATAATGTCACTGGTCCCTGAACTTCACTTTGAGAGGCAAAGTTCTAAAGGAAAGACCCAAAATAGCACCTCCCTAAGCACCTCCTAGTAGATATAAGGTTCTAGCACGGGAACAACAAGGCCTTGGGAAGAAATATAAAGAAGAACAAGGCACAGTCCCTTGACTCAACTCCAGCTGGATAGTCCTTATTTCTACATCTAACATTTTGCTTAAATTGGCTCCATCCATAATCTGTAAAGCGTATACTATTCTTCTCTTTAACATGAGGAAACTGGGGCTGATGCAGCCTAATTGTCACATCCTGGCTAGTGAAGGGATCCAATGAGGTTTGGATTGAGATCTGTTGTCCCAAGGCCCATCTCAAGGTCAATGCTTGAGTGTGACCCACTGCTCATCACATCCTCAGATCTGAGGGAGCCCTGGGGAAAGGGTGGAGCTGGCAGCAGACAGGAGGCTGCCAATAATAACTAAGAGACAGGGAAGCAGGACTAGAAGGTTGCCCAAGGCTGCCCACCCCAGGCTCTTCTGGCTCTTCCAATAATACAGTGTCCTGGCAATGCTCAAGCCCTTTGCGACAAGTCCCTAATATGGGACCACACTGCCAACATTAGCAAACTCCAGCCATAAATTAGTTCCCAAACTTTGTCGTCAAATGGCTATGCGACTTTAGATAGAAGCTCCCCTCAATTAGACTCGGGATTGAGGGCTCTTTAAGGCCCTCTGTCTCTGACAAGTTCTCTAAGCTCTCTTCCAGTTGTCCCGGCCTAATGAGAGATTGTACTGTGTCCCCAGTCAGGGGCTCCCAGGCCCCGCCTCGGGGCTCACCCTGCAGCCTTCCTCCTCTCCTCCCTGACCACACACACATTTATTTGTCCGGCACAAACTCTGCCTCAGACCCTGTGCTCAGGGCTGGGAAGGTGAAGGCAAATAAGATGCATTCCCTCCTCAGCAGGGGACCTAACCGGAGTCCCTGGGAGCCTGCAGCAAGGCCTGCTGGGATCCCAGGAGGGCGGAGGGGAAGAGAGGACCTTTCCCTGAAATACTTCACTTAATCCCCCAGCAACCCTCTGAGAAAAGCACTAGTATTGTCTCCATTAAAAAAAAAATGAGGGCTCAATCGGCTAAGGCGCCAGCCACGTACACCTAACGTGGCGGGTTCGAATCCCCAGCCCCGGCCCGCCAAACAACAATGATGGCTGCAACCAAAAAATGGCCGGGCGTTGTGGCGGGCACCTGTGGTCCCAGCTACTTGGGAGGCGGAGGCAGGAGACTCGCTTGAGCCCAGGAGTTGGAGGTTGCTATGAGCTGTGATGC
>CAUYQV010092941.1:0-12419 GCA_963574575.1 Galagoides demidoff | reverse complement strand
CTGTCTTCCCGCCAGACCCTGCCCTCTGTCCGAGGCTCCCTCTCTGCTGCCTGTTCTGGAACATTTGTAACAACAGAGACAGGTGCTTCTCCTCAGATCACCAGGACTCTGACACAGACTCAGGAGGGCTGAGCCCCCACCCATCCTCTCCAGCAACCCCTGGTGGAGACCAAGTTCCGTGGCCTCAAAAAACTCCTGAGAGATCAGATTGTGAAATGGATTTTGAATACCACACAATATTGTGACTCCCTCCTGGGACTCCCCTACTTTCAATGTATGAATACAAATATGCTCCAGTTTTTGAGAGAAGATATCATCATGGCCACTTTCGTATCTGGTCTCTACAGCAAAAGGCGTGTTACTTCAGTCCAGGACCCCGTGGGCTTCCGGCATTCACTCCTGTGACTTCAGTATCAAATTGGATGCTCTCCAGAGTTTTACAAAAACAATAGATGATATTTTATTATGTTTAATCATTAGTCCAGAAATAATGCTATAAGGTTAAATAAAATAAATGGCCCTTGGTCCTACCCTGGACTCCCCTTCTCCTACTTATACTCTGAGGCATCTGCTTCTCAGTATTAACTCATGCTTGTCCAGACCCTTCCCAGTGGTTATGTCTTGACCCTTACCTGCCTGTGTCTGCCCTTCCAGCCTCCTAATTTTAGCTTTCTCTGCCTTTCTCTAAGGACATCTACTGGCATCCCCACCCTCACCTGGGGAGGCCTGGGGCTTTCCCCCTTAGTTATGGCCTGGGCCGTCTGTACCTCCCTGGCCTGTTGTCACATGTGAATGTAGAGACACCACATTTCCATTCTTCTGGACACTCAAGCCCAGTTAGAGTTGGAGCACCAGGTCATCGGATATTCGGACCTCATGAGAATGGTTTTGTTCTGTGCTTCACTGTTGACACCACTGAGAGTTGGATTAGGATGTGTCCATGTCAGGTTTCTGCAGCTTTTGTCAGCAGCCTATGAGAAGACATTGCCCATTATTTTTCTTACACTCTTACCTAAAGATCCACGTGACAGACTTATCTTGGAACATTGCAATGGATAAGCTTTGTTTACCCTAAATTGTCTTCTTTGGTTTGGGAAGCTTTACCAAAAAGTCATAGACTGGATGGTTTGTAAACAGTGCAAGTTTACGTCTCAAAGCTTTGGAGGCCAGGGGTTGAAGATGGAGGCACTGGCAGATCCAGGCCTGGTGAGGGCACCCCTGCTGGCTTGTAGAAGGTCACGTTCTCACTGTGTCTTCATGTGGAAGAGACAAGGAGACAGAGCAAGCTGCCAAGTCTTTCCTCCTAAATGCACAATCCCAGTCAGAAGGTCCCCGCCCTCACGCCCTGGACACGTCCCCCATCACATCTCAGGTTAGCATTTCACCATGTGAACTGTGGGAGGCACAAACATCCAGCCTGTGACATTAATGAGGTGACGCTCACAGGTTGTCAAGGACATACGTGTAAGCACGTGTTCTCCACAGCACACAATGAGGGCTGAGTGGTCCGTCACGTCCCCTGCTGGACACTGGCCCCTAGGAAGCATGCAGGGGTATGTGGTGCTCATCTAAGAACAGGTCGGTTTGAGATTCCTTAGCTCAGCTTGATGATTTAAATCACATGACTTTATGCCTTGTCTGCTTCCAACAGATACCTAAGCACAGAAATATAAAAACCATGATGAGAGAACAAGAGTCATGGAATAGAAAGAAGAAATAGTTACAGAGACCCTGCAGGACACAGAGAAATCAAAGGAAATTAGAGATAATAAAATAAGCCTATGTTATCTGGGCTAGAAATAGTCAGGTATTGCTAAATCACCTTTTTTTCAATACGCCAGGCATTTCCACCAATTTCCCTTCTCTCTGGGCAGCAGGAGAGATGTACATGATGGCCTTGCCTCCAAGTCGCTCCCTTCTGACCCAACCACTTGGTCTGGTTGGTAGAGGGAGGGTCACAGAAAAAAGAAAGTCCCGGTGAGTGGTGCCATCCCAGTGCAGGACAGTGGAGGGCGCTGCGCCCAGGGTGGATGGAGCTGTGTGGGGGTGATGGTGCCACAGGGGGAGGATTGGGGATTGTCAGCGTTACTGTCTCACTGCAAAGGGAGTGAAAGACGGGGCTGTTTTCCTTGCTGTGTTCTAGTCACCCGTATCATTCCCCTAATAACTTTTCAGTTGTAGAAGACTTCTCCCTTTTTCTCTTTTCCTCTCCTTCTGCCTCTCTTTTGGGGCCCCAGAGCTCCCCCGACCCCACTATTCATAGTTGCTTTGTCCCAGTGATTTTTATGTCATAGTGTGGAATAGTTTTTAGTTGATTATTATTTTCAATAAAGTGAAATGGGGAAAATTTATTTTCAAAAATATGAAACTGTGCCAAGGAAGAAAGTGCTTATCAAAGGATCCTAGCAAGGAGAGCCAGAGTGGGAAGCTGGTCTGTGAATGACGGGCCCCCCACTCACCCCAGGGACTCTCGGACAGGGGACTGGAAAGCCAGAGTGGGAAGCTGCCCTGTGAACAACGGGCCCCCCACTCACCCCAGGGACTCTCGGACAGGCATCTGGAAAGCCAGAGTGGGAAGTTACCTTGTGAATGACGGGCCCCCCACTCACCCCGGGACTCTCAGACAGGGGTCTGGAAAGCCAGAGTGGGAAGTTATCCTGTGAATGACGGGCCCCCCACTCACCCCAGGGACTCTCGGACAGGAGTCTGGAAAGCCAGAGTGGGAAGCCGCCCTGTGAATGACGGGCCCCCCACTCACCCAGGGACTCCCGGGACAGGTGTCTGGCTTATTCATTGGCATTTCTGTGGCTGGTTTGTCACCTTGGTAGTCACTGTGTCAGAAGGCAGAGGGGCAGGTGGAGAGCTCTGTAAATGGCAATCTACTATGTACCTTCTCTCTCTCTCAGTGAGGATTTGTGACCTTTAATGTGTTTTCAAAGAGGAAATAAAAATTTCAAAGTTAACGTAGGAATTCAGAGAATCACCATATGAAAAATTACCCTTTTAATCCTATATACACACAGAACACTCACAGACATGGATAGACTTTTCTTTTTTCTACCTCACCCCCATACTTCTCCCAATAAAACTCAAATTGTATTTTAATGTTCTGTGCTTTGTTGTGACTGCTGACATTTTCAGAAATTTTTTATTAATTTTTTTTTGAATTTGTTGCTTTAAAATGCCCCCCTAGGGTTATGTAGGGTGTAGGTCTACGCAGTTATTATCTGCAGTCAGCAAAACTGAGTATCTGGGAGGGAATAATTATACAATCCCTGGTGCCGTCAGCCACTTCTGAACATATTGCAGTATATACTGGATTCATTTTAAAGTGGTTGTAACTAAATGAATCGCAACCTTTTGGGGATAGGGTAATAGATAGTATATTAAGACTGTGCAAAGTCTGTAAGAAGTCAGTATATTAAAATCTGTCAGAAAAGGTCACCCCTGACTATGGGTTGATATCTGCAGTCAGTAGCCTGAGTCATGCCAATTTGTGTGGTTCTTATCTTTGATGTGTCTCCAGGCAGGAAATGAGATCTGAAACTTCCGCTGAAAGGGTGTGAACCAGACTACAGACTTCTTAGTTGAAGAAGTTTCGGCTCTGTTTCCCCCTTTGGAATTATGCTGTGTATTTCAGCGTTGAGGTATACATAGGACTTTACAGTATTTGTACTTTGGGTACAGGGAGAGAAAGCTTCTACCCTTTTCTACCCCCAGCCAATTACCTCTGGAGAGGCGTCAGCTGTGTTTGGCTAATGAGCATTGCCGGAGGATGTTCTGGACAGTCGGGGAACACAGGGCCTTGTGAGAGTCACGGCGGAATCAGACAGCCTGTCAGTCTGCTGATCCAGGGACGCTGGCGTTCTCTTTGCAACACCTGCCGCCCAATTAGATGGAGGAGCTCTTAGAACTTTTTTGAGGGGGTGGACACTTCTTTTAATGTTTAGCCTGGGCATCTGTTGTCGGGAGGAGAATGAGATCAAAAAATCTATGATCAATTTTTGGAGGAAAATTTGGACTAGATATTAAAAAAAAAAGTCCTGTTGTATTAAGAAGCAGCAGAGGAAATCATCTGAGACCTGTACCTCTGCACATTGGAAAGTTCAGAAGAATGAGGACAACCCTGTTTCCTTGGCCGTGCTTTTCATTAAGTGCCTATTGTTTTGATAATTAGTTCATTATAAAGGAGAGATGTGAATGGTGCCCTCTGTCCAGTCTGGTTGTCGGGAAGCAAACGGACTGATCTCCTCTGGGCAGTGTGATCAATTGCCGGTAATGAAGCTGAGACGAGCGGTCCCGATATGCCTTGGTACATCGTAATTTTGCAAAGACATGGGTGTTTTATGCACTTTTGGAGAGGACTTGGACTTAACGTTCACACCACAATGCTCTGCCTTCCTCCTCCTCCTTCCACCCCAATCAGGACTGTCAGAGAAATTCAACTGGTTCTTTGAGGAGAAATTAGGTGAATTTGGGACAGAGATAGTGGAGTTGCATTTTACAGGTTTTCTGCTATGGGAATAGCAGCTGGTTATAGAATAGGCACCCGTCAGCAGTTTTATTTTCTTTGCTATGTGGAACCTCAGGGAGAAAATGTTCTTCTATGTACTGAAGTTTTCTATTTTTCTAAATGGTACAGTGGTTGAAAATTGGGGCTATCACTACTGGTGCTTTCACTATTTGCAGTTGTACTAAAGTGATGACAGGAGTGATACTGAGGCTCTAAAAACATTTATTGCAAGTCTAGAACTCGGCTCCAGCATTCCAGAATTACCGCCAGACATCCCACTGTAACCCTGACGAGGGTGGGCAATGCTGGCCGGGGGGGTGAGTGTCCTCAGCTTGCTCTCTGTGGGTCCCAATGGCTGGAATGTTGGTGCTGGTTACAGTAACCTCTATTGAAAAGATATGGGCAAATAAGATCAATTTTAACTCGTTTGAGTTTTGTTTATCCTATCTTTTATTTTTTACTTGAACAAAAATTTACTTTTAAAAAATCACCTATTTGCTTTGTGATAGTAGCAAATCAGTGAAGCTCTGTGAGGGGTTAACCTCATCATTTGCTTGGGACAGTTTGAGTGAGGACTCCTGGGTCCTCTAACTTCAGGTTCATTATTACTGTAGGATCCGGGAATAATACCTGCATTTCTGTACTATCCTCATTTAAAAGTATGTCTTATTAACACTGTGGATGATGCAGCACCAAATAATAGTCTTTAAAGTGGGAAGAGCCAAACCACAGCCCTCAGCAGACCCGGTGTGAGTCTCTGTGGTTCTGCCCTTTGTCAGTGATGGGGTCAGGAGAGAGTTAACACAGCCAGCACAGATCACGTTCTAGACACATTTTGATATTGCAGCTAGCCCTGGTGGCATTTGGGTTGAGTAATCACTAACCATAATCATCCATTAATATGTCCAGCAGGCAGCATTTACAGTCACCTGGGTAGGATTTTACTAGATGTTGAGAAGATTATAAGTGAGTAGCAACAGACTCTAGTTTATACCAGCTTACAGTCTAGGGGAGAAGACAGGTAAATAACTAACATGATACAGCATGGAAATGCTGTGTCTGCCTCTGGGACATGTGTTTAAGAAATGCCACAATTTGAATATTTGTATCCCCCCAGGGCATGATTAGTGCCCTGATAAAAGAGACACCACAGACCCCCCTTGCTCCTCTGCTGTGGGCAGACAGCCACAGCCACACTGCACTCCCCTCTGCTATGTGAAGACCGCCACAGCCACACTGCAACCCCCTCTGCTATGTGCAGACAGCCACGGCCACACTGTACCCCAGTCTGCCATGTGCAGACAGCCACAGCTACTCTGCATCCCCCTCTGCTATGTGCACACAACCACGGCCACACTCACCACCCAGGAGAAGGCCAGCCTTCATGACTTGCAGTCTGCCAGCTCCTTGATCTTAAACTTCTCTGCCTTCATGACTATGAAAAATGAATTTATGTCATTTATAAATCACCCAGTTTATGCTATTTTGTTAACACAGCCAGAATTAACTCAAGCAAGGAGGTTTCTCAGCCTGTGGAGCTCATGGGTTTCTAGGAAGACAGATAGAGGTGATCTGGGGTCTGGCTACAGGATTCTTCCTGGGAGTTTTAAAACTTGGCACAGAGCTTGCCCTGAGATAAACTAGATGCCTAGGTTTCATCATATCTTTTAAAAATAAACAATAATTTTTTAATATCCTAGAATATTCAGCATTTGTTAAAATATATAATCATTTATCAGGGTCATAAATTTATTTTACTATCTGTTTGGTTAAAGTCCATATATGGAGCCCAGGAGTTGGAGGTTTGCTGTGAGCTGTGATGCCACTGCACTCTACCCAGGGGGATAGCTTGAGGCTCCGTCTCAAAAAAAAAAAAAAAAAAAGTCCATATATGGCTATTGAGTGATATGTCTCTCAGACTGCAGGTTCCCTCCATTATTATTAATACTATTATTTGCATTCAATAATAATATTAATGATATTTAATATTAGTTTATAGCACAAAAAACTAATAAATAATTTATAGCACAATAAGAGGGTCATCCAAGTGTTCCCTGAAGTGCCTTTTTAAAATTTTTAAAATTTTCTTGGTGGAGGATGTGTGGATAAGGTGGCCAACCTTGTTTTTAAGCAGATGTTAGAACTGAGATTTGCTCAGATTGTCAGGACAGAGCGTCATCTTGCAGTAAATCAAAAACCTTAACTTTGTTGGTCTATGATGAAATAATTCCCAGGTTCTATGGAATGATTTTCACTACCATAGATAATTCTCCTGAAAATTTAATCCTGACCTTTATCTTACAAAAGCATGTTAATTTTCAGAGTTGACAGATGTTTCCATGTGACTCTGGATGAGGCCTCTCAGCACATCCTCCAGCTGAGCTCTGAAGAAGTGTGTCCAGTTTTCTCAAGAGAAACAATTAGAAACGGTGGCGTCAGCCGTGGCAGCCTCTGTAGAATGTAGGGGGAGTGCTTTGCTCAGGCGGAGGCAGGTGCCTCCTTTGCTGTGAGGCTGTGTCAGTGACAACAGAAGTGTGGTTAGATTAGTGGCTACTGACACTGTGCCCCAGGAAGGAAAGCAAGGTCATTGTCTAGATCAGAAGTGGCAACAGCTTCAAAGCAAGTCCTAAGCTATTATACTAGCAGAAGCAAAAGGAAAATTTAGATGCAATTATCTTTTTTTTTTTTTTTTTTGGTAAAGACAGAGTCTCACTTTATCACCCTTGGTAGAGTGCCATGGTGTCACACAGCTCACAGCAACCTCCAACTACTAGGCTTAGGCGATTCTCTGGCCTCAGCCTCCTGAGTAGCTGGGACTACAGGCACCTGCCACAATGCCTGGCTATTTTTTTTATTGTTGCAATTTGGCTGGGGCTGGGTTTGAACTCGCTACCCTCAGTATAAGAGGCCAGCATCCTACCCACTGAGCCACAGGCACCGCCCTAGATGCAATGATTTTAAAGTATCATTTTTTTGCCATATACCACTTAAGAAGACCAGAACGTTCCTTGTGCCTCCCATCCCACTGATTCAACTTGCCATTTATAAAATTTGTCACTGTCCTCCAGACTTCATCAGCTCTAATATGCCATTTAATGGGCATAGATGCACTGTTACTTTAGGTATCAATAAGAAAGAAAAATGGGCCAGGCATGATAACTCCTGCCTGTAATCCTAGTACTCTGGGACACCTAAGTGGGTGGATTCCTTGAGCTCAGGAGTTCAAGCCCAGCCTGAGCAAGAGTCTCTACTAAAAATAGAAAAACTAGCTGGGTGTTGTGGCTGGTCCCTGTAGTCCCAGCTACTCGGGAGGTCCAGGTGGGAGGATCACTCAAGTCTAGGAGTTTGGGGTTGCTGTGATGCTATGGAACTCTAGCCAGGGTGACAGAGTGAGACTTCATCTCAAAGAAAAAAGAAGAAAGAAAAATGCCCCAAGTGAACTGAGGCTTCATTATCATGTTATTTCCCATGTACTGAAAGCTCTTTAAAAGCCCTCTGAGTGCCAGGTGAGTGTCCTGACTCTGCTTTAACCTAGAACAGAGAGGGGTCTGGAACGGTTATACTTTCTCCAGGGGCAAACCTCAGTGCCAAGCAAAAGTGCAAAGAAATATTCTGGGTCCTGCACCACGTTTGCTTGTTGTAAAGCCCCGGTTTACAGCCCAAGGTTCTTGGTTTGGAAGGAGAAGCACAGAAGCTGCTCTGGAGGGAAGAAGCACCCGGGAGTTCTGACAGCACAATTCACAGCTGCCAGAAAAGGACCGATGCTCCTGAGATGTCTTGTTTGTAAAATGCACCCTGACTTCAGAGATGTTGACATGTAGAAAAGAAATGTCCACTTTAGGACAGAAGCCGTCAGATGTGTGTGGGAGCTCTGCGGGGTCTCCAGGTGCAGGGTGGTGAAAGGCAGCCAGGCCACTTAGACCAGCACTGAATGTGTTGGCAGATAATTCCATCGACAGTTATTTTTAAAAACTCGCTAAGCCATTAGTTACCAGACTTTAGTCTTCAGTAAAATTGAAAATTGATGGAGTGTCCTTCATTCTCTTTTAAGGGGGAGGAGTGTTGTCTTACCTTTTGAAGATAAGCCTTTGGAGTTGATATTCAACCCATTTGGAGAGCACAGGAGTGGGGCAGGATCCAGTTTAGAGAGTCACGTGGTGGTGTGAAAGGCTATGACGGTGAACGCTGCCCACCAGTGGGCCAGGAGGAACACCCACTTCGGATCCAAGTGGTGTGGCCGATGTAGGATTTAAGCTGATAGTTATCATTTTTGTTATTATTTTTACTTTTGTTGGGATTCATGTGTTACATCAACTTCTCACAGGTTTTCTCGGGCTTTACAATCAAGGATGATATGATGGAGGAGAAGGTAATTTCTATTCCTTTTGACCCACACCCCTTAGTTGAGTAAAATTCTCACATGTATGAAAGTCAGTCAGCAGGTGAGTTAGAAAACGTTCAGTCCGGGCCAGGGGCCCTCAAACTTTTTAAACAGGGGGCCAGCTCACTGTTCCTCAGACCACTGGAGGGCCAGACTGTGGACTCCGGGATGAGTCGACTGCTGAGCAGGACAGGCAGCGGCAGCAAAAACACCTGGCGGGCTGGATAAATGTCCTCGGTGGGCAGCATGTGGCCTGGAGCCATAGTTTGAGGACCCCTGTCCAGGCCCTAATTCTGTAGACTGTGGAGTTTGGGAAAGGGCCCTATAACATAAATTCTGGAAGTAAACTTCCTGAACTATATTTTTTCAAACATATCTCCAGTTATTTCTCATAAAGATCATGCAGGTATAACATGTGGAGAAGCATGCCCTCATAGTTAACGCTAAGTTATTTTACTCGTGTGGGCCTGTGTCTCCACTCTCAGCTGTCCTCAGTTACAAGCTTCTTTCTCCAAGATCCCACAAGAGCAGAGGGCTTTTCCCCACGGGAAGCGTCCTCTGTGCAGATCAAAGCCATTGACTTTGGCCCAGCAAACATTTGAACTGGGCAAACAGTTCAAAAAATATACATTAACATGCATTTTCTTTGTGCAGAAATATTCTGGTCTTACTAGAATGTTTTTAGATTTCCCATTACAGAGGCATACAAGTTCTTAGAAATTCCTTTTATTACCCACAGCCTCTGCTCCTGCTTGGGATGCTTAGCCGCACACAACGTTCTGACCTGCAATACCCCTTCACTTTGAAGTCTACTGAGACTCCATGCAGTCTGTTCTGGGAAAAAAATTAAAAACAACCCCCCCCCCCAGAAGATTCATTCATGTGCTAAGGGATTTGCTTGGTAATACATTCAGAAGGAAGAATAGAACATCTGACAGTATTATTGATTGGGTGATCCTCTGTAGAGAAGATAACGTGTGATAACGTTAAGTCAAGGTGGTCGTCCTGAGTGAGGATGAACATGGCTGCGTGGCAGCTGGCTTTGAGCTCATTGGCAAAAGGTCTGGACCATTTGTGTTGTGTTGGATAACTTGGTGGATTTAGGAAGATTTATTTTCCTTCATGAAGGAGCTGAAGCATGCGGTTTTCCATATGTAATTCTTTGACTAAGAGATAATTGCACTACACTCTAACCAACTATTTGCATTTAATTAGCAACAGTTTCTGCTGAATTCTACATACTCACTATCATGTTTCTTTTAAGTTGGTGTTTGGAAGTATGTTTATCTTATTTAGTAACTGTTTCAAGATGTTGGCACACCTCCTGGCTTCTGCAAGGTTCTCCAAATACTGTACTCAGCGTAAATATCCGTCAGTTACAAGCATCACACGTTTCTGAGAGAGCTTGAGAGAGCTTCGTGCTGGGGGTGAGTTCTGACACTTCTCACCAGCCCTGACCTGGCAGTACTTATACGTGTGATGTTACATTATGTATTTTAGAATTAAATCCAGTTACGATTTAGTTTGTGTTTATTTTAGGAGAGATCATGGGAACGTGTTCTAAAGTGGCCTCTCAAAGCCAGGTCTTCCTGTGTGGAGGGAATCTCACCTGAACCTGCAGTGTGCGGGGCTGTGGGCTAGCCCAGGAGAGGACCCCATCTCAACCCTGACCACACTGTCTCCCCAATACCCAGTCATGGACGACTAGCCTCCAGACTATGAGAGAATAAATTTCTGTGTTTAAGCCACTCAGTGCATGGCATTTTCTTACAGCTGCCTGGGCTGAGCAGTGCAGATGTGGGCGTTGGTCAGTCTCGCCTACCAGAGAGCATGAGCCCAGGTGCACATTCCATGGAGCCTGGCGAATGGCACCTGGGCTTTGCCTGCTGTTGTGAAGTGTTGTGTATGATGTGAGGGGCCTCTGGGGTAAACTCTGAGGGTGAGAGCTTGGCTGTGATACTGGAGCTCCCGCGGGGCCAGTCTGTTCCCTGCCCAGGTTCTAGGTATCCCCCTGTGGGGCCAGTCTGTTCCCTGCCCAGGTTCTAGGCATCCCCCTGCAGGGTCAGTCTGTTCCCTGCCCAGGTTCTAGGCATCCCCCTGCAGGGTCAGTCTGTTCCCTGCCCAGGTTCTAGGCATCCCCCTGTGGGGTCAGTCTGTTCCCTGCCCAGGTTCTAGGCATCCCCCGTGGGGTCAGTCTGTTCCCTGCCCAGGTTCTAGGCATCCCCCTGCAGGGTCAGTCTGTTCTCTGCCCAGATTCTAGGCATCCCCCTGTGGGGTCAGTCTGTTCCCTGCCCAGGTTCCTGGCATCCCCCTGCAGCCCCTGTGCAGCCTCTCAGCCTTTGTCTATGGTTCCATGTCTGGTTCCCTTTTGGACCCTACATCTTCCTCTGCCCCAACAATCTGGGCAGGCACCTGTGTGCAAGCTCCCAGGATCTCAGTGCATTTTGCAATGAACTGGTTCCAGCTCATGGCCAAGGAATTGATAAACTAATCCTTGCAAATATATTAATGGATTTTCAGATGATGACTTTTAAGGTAACTTATTTACATTTTAATAAAGCTTCTTCAGGAGGCAAAGCCTCAAACACCAAAGAGTCATTCTACTGACACCATTTCAGCCTGTTTTCCTCTGAGATTATCATGTCGGCAGCTGTGTCATTGACTTAATTCAAGTGACAACCCAACTGAAAGGCATAAATGAAACAACCAAATCAGTCCTACTCGAGGTCAGAAACCAAACCAATCAGTCCTATTTAAGGTTATAAACCAAACCAAGTCAGTCCTACTCAAGGTCATAAACTAAACCAAGTCAGTCCTATTCAAGGTCATAAACCAAACCAAGTCAATCCTACTCAAGGTCAGAAACCAAACCAAGTCAGTCTTACTCAAGGTCAGAAACATCTGTGAAGGAGACCTGGGGTCCCCGACCCAACAGCCACCTTTCTGGATACCGTCCCTTCCTGTTGCCATTTGTTTGAGGACTGTGCTTTGTCAGAATTCTCCTCCTCTGTTCCTCTCCTCCCTCTCTCTCCTCCTGTCCCTTTCTTGCCTTTCTCTCCCTCTGAGCCTCAGCACATGCCCTGAGTGCTGTGCAGTCAGGTGGGTGCTGGGTGAGTGTGTGCTGTCTGTGGGGTGCACACAGGTGAGTGCTCTGTGTGTGCTGTCTGTGGGGTGCACACAGGTGAGTGCTCTGTATGTGCTATCTGTGGGGTGCACACAGCTGAGTGCTCTGTGTGTGCTGTCTGTGGGGTGCACACAGGTGAGTGCTCTGTATGTGTACTGTAAGTGGGGTATACACAGCTGAGTGCTCTGTGTGTGCTGTCTGTGGGGTGCACACAGCTGAGTGCTCTGTGTGGGGTCTGTGGGGTGCACACAACTGAGTGATCTGTGTGTGCTGTCTGGGGGGTGCACACAGCTGAGTGCTCTGTGTGTGCGGTCTGTGGGGTGCACACAGCTGGGTGCTCTGTGTGTGCGGTCTGTGGGGTGCACACAACTCACTGCTCTGTGTAGAGCGGCAGAGCGTGG
>CAUYQV010092940.1:0-22424 GCA_963574575.1 Galagoides demidoff | reverse complement strand
CTTTTTTTTTTAACTTTTTTTTTGAGACAGAGCCTCAAGTTATTCCCCTGGGTAGAGTGCCGTGGCATCACAGCTCACAGCAACCTCCAACTCCTGGGCTCAAGCGAATCTCCTGCCTCCACCTCCCAAGTAGCTGGAACTACAGGCACCCACCACAACACCCAGCTATTTTTTGGTTGTAGTTGTGGTTGTTTGGCAGGCCCGGGCTGGATTAAAACCCGCCAGCTCCAGTGTATGTGGCTGGTGCCCTAACCACTGAGCTACAGGCACCACGCCAGCGATTCTCTTGCCTCAGCCTCCAAGTAGGTGTTGTTGTTGCAGTTGTCATTGTTTTAGCTGGCCTCAGCTGGGTTCAAACCTGCCAGTCTCAGTGTATGTGGCTGGTGCCCTACCCACTGAGCTACAGGCACCGCCTTGTCTTCTATTCTTGTGGTATGAGGCCTCAAGAGAAATCTCTCTTCCCCCTTTACTTTTTTTTTTTTTTTTGAGACAAGAGTCTTACTCTGTCACCCTCGGAAGAGTGCTGTGGCATCACAGCTCACACCAAGTACAAACTCTTGGACTTAAGCAATTCTCTTGCCTCAGCCTCCCAACTAGCTGGGACTAAAGGTGCCCACCACAATGCTCTGCTAATTTTTTTTGTTGCAGTTGTCATTGTTCTAGCTGGCTAGGGTCAGGTTCAAACCTGCCAGCCTCGGGGCATGTGGCTGGCCCTGTAACCACTGTGCTAATAAGTGCAACAAACCTCTTCCCCCTTTACTTATTATTTAAAAGCATGAATTTGCATAAACTAAGCTCCTAGGGCCTTTCCTACACAGCGTATGTGTGTGTGGGTTTTTTTGAAACAGAGCCTCAGGCTGTCACCCTAGGTAGAGCGCTGTGGCATCACAGCTCACAGCAACCTCCAACTCCTGGGCTCAAGCGAATCTCCTGCCTCCACCTCCCAAGTAGCTGGGACTACTGGTGCCTGCCATTACACCTGGCTATTTTTGGTTGCAGCCATCATTGTTGTTTGGCAGGTTCGGGCTGGATTCCAACCGCCAGCTCAGGTGTATGTGGCTGGCGCCTTAGCCGCTTGAGCCACAGGTGCTGAGCCATATGTGTGTGTTTTTAAGACAGTCTCAAGCTGTTCCCCTTGCCATGGCATAGCTCACAGCAACCTCCAACTCAGGCTCAAGCGATTCTCTTGCCTCAGTTTTCTATTTTTAGTAGAGACGGGGGTCTTGCTTTTGCTCAGGCTGGCGTCGAACTCGTGAGCTCAAGCAAGAGCACTCATCCTAGAGTGCTAGGATTGCAGGCGTGAGCCATCTGCACTGTTCTGAAGTCTACACATTAACATCCATTTTTAGAGGAAGAACCTGAAACTTAGATCAGTGACTGGTCTGGTCATTTAGAGAGAGACTGACAGATGTCTGGAGTCTCCTCCATCCTCAACTCAGGCTGAGGGACTTGTAGGAGTGCCATTTTCCCCAGACGCCAGGGTGCCTACGTCCACAAGGAATAAAAAGGGTGTCCAGCTTTCAGGTGACCTAAACAAGGTTCCAAGGGTACGCATGGGCTGGTGCTGCCCTCATGTGGCGGGATCCGGTGAGCACAGAGAGCATCACCTGAAGAGAGAGCATTGGGACTATGATTCCTGGAAAATAGACCAGGCCACTCCAGTTCCTGTAGGACCGGTTTTTTGCAGACCCCTTTAAAGGGCCTGTAGGCCCCACTAGGTTTATCAGAGAACCCTGAGACAGGCCTGGAGTTAACTTCTCTAATGGTGAGTTGAGTATGGCAAAATGGGGCACCTTCGAAAGGCCTCAGTCGCCCTATCTGTCAAATGGGCATCTTAAACAGCTGGAGGGCCAAGGAGGATAACGGGAAGAAAATGCTCCTTGCATATATGATAGGCCGGGCAAATGCCTGAGTCATCGCTCTGGGTAGCAATTTTCCACCTCTCCCATCCCGCCCCAGCTACGGTGGGTTCTAAGGGAGGACCCCACCTTGCCTGGCTCCGCACATTCTGACCACGCCCCTCTGCGCGCAACGCCTTGGCCCCGCCCACCGCACGATCAGCAGATTCGCCAAGCTAGCTCTTCCTTGGAATTACTCGGAAGCCTCCATACTCGGTTGAAAATTTTCATCGCACTCCAAGACGCGTTATAGGCTGTAGTTAATTCCCCGGGGGACAGAAGTAGCATGTCCTCTGACTTATGCTACTAAGAAAAACAGCCAGAAAAAGTGGCTGACTGAGCCAACAGGGCTTGGCTAGCCGGGCGTTACTTTCTTGACTCTACCAAGGCGGATGAAAAGAGGCAACAGCTGAGGCCAGGCACAGTGGCGAATCTGCAGCCTCTCAGACCTTTGGCCGCGCAAGGAAGGGGCAGGGAAGAAGAGCAAAGGAGAGCGCATCCTGTCTACCAATTCGCCCCGCCCGCCTGACGAATCTGCGTCTATTCAACGCGCCGCTCAAACCTCTCCAGCTCTGGCTCGCCTCCTCCCCCTCCGGCCCGCCCCCTTTTCCTCAGGGACTAGTCGCAGCTTTCGTCGCCGCCGATTCGTCACGAACCGCAAGCCAGAACAGCTGGATCGTTGGGGTGAAGCCCACTCTCCGGGGGATGCGACCAATCTCCAGGCTCCCTGGGCTGCAACTCCCAAGCCTTGCAGGGCGCCGGCCGAGGCGAGGCCGCTACCCTCGGCCCCGTGGTTCTCCCGAAGGCTCCTGTGGCGAAAGTGCGAATGCAGACGTTGTGCCCGCTGGGCCTCGCGCAGGTGGCGGTGGTGTTTGGTGCGCGCGCCGGGGAGGTGGTGGTGGGGGGGGGGCGCCGCCGCCGCCACCGCTGCGGGGCCGGGTCTCGCGCCGCCGCCGCCGCCTCGCGCCACTGAGGTGCCGCGCGGGGTGGGGGGAGGGGGAGCCACTCGCCGCTCGCGGGTGAGTGGGGCTGCGGCGCGCGTGCGCGGAGATTGGGGGGGCAGAACGCGCCGGGGCAGGAGGAGAGGGCAGCGGCGCGCGTTCACCCACCCCCCCCCCCCGTTCGGATTCGGGGCCGAAGCCGGGTCTCGGGCTCGGTCTCGCGGTGTTTCCAACGCCCCGTAGAGGTGCCACCTTTCGGCCGGAGGATCGGGGCGCGGGGACGGGCGCGGGTGTGTGGGAGCGAGAGCCGGGCTTGGCCCGGGCCGCTGGCCGGTGAGGAGGCGGGAGGGGGCGGGGCCTGGCAGGGGGCGGGGGAGGGGTTTTGCGCTGAGGCCAAGTGGGGCGCGCTCTAGGGAGAGCGGGAAGGTAAGGGGGCGCGAGATGGGCCTGGGGGCCTGAGGGGAGAGTTGGGAAGTGGAGAGAGAATGGGTTGTTGTGGTTAAAGTGAGGGTCCTTGGGGCAAAATTTTGGAGAGCCTTGGGTCATGGTGAGGTGTGGAAACTGGAGTGATGAGAACCTGGAATCTGGGCTAGCCAATGAGGGACAGCAAGGGACTCAGGCCTAAGTCATGAGTCCCCTTGGTGTCCCTCTTTTCCTAACAGTGTAAATGAGCAAAGATGGATCAGGAAGGTGGGGGAGATGGGCAGAAGGCCCCGAGCTTCCAGTGGCGGAACTATAAGCTCATCGTGGATCCTGCCTTGGACCCTGCCTTGCGCAGGCCTTCTCAAAAGGTGTACCGCTACGATGGAGTCCACTTCAGTGTCAACGTGAGTGTCCCAGGCCTTTCCTTGACCTCTAGGGAACCCCAGGCTCCTCTCTTGTCTGTTACTCATTTCAGCACATAGAATGTCCATTACCTGTTTACTTGAAAGTGGGCAATTCACCCTAGCTCTTCTGCATGTGGATCTCAAAATGGGCTTCTTAGGAAGTAACAACCTGATTTCAACCTAAGCTAACTTTCTGTGTTTGCTTTCTGTTCTAGGACTCAAAATACATACCAGTTGAAGACCTCCAAGATCCCCGTTGCCATGTCAGGTCCAAAAACAGAGACTTTTCCCTCCCAGTCCCTAAGTTTAAGGTAGGTATCTGCTGGTTTTCTGGTATGGTGGCTCTTGGAGGTTGTGGAAGATCCATTCTGGCATCATAGCCTTATAAAGGGGGGGTTCCATTGAAAGGGTTACAGCCAGATCTAACAGCCTCTGAGGCTGTGAGACTTAAGTTGTTATAGACAGGAGGTACACTTTTTTTTTTTTTTTTTTTTTGAGACGTAGCCTCAAGCTAAGCTATCCCCCTGGGTAGAGTGCCATGGCATCACAGCTCATAGCAACCTCCAACTCCTGGGCTCAAGCGAGTCTCCTGCCTCCGCCTCCCAAGTAGCTGGGACCACAGGCGCCCGCCACAATGCCCGGCCATTTTTTGGTCGCAGCCATCATTGTCGTCTGGCCGGCCTGGGCTGGGTATTCGAACCCGCCACCTTAGGTGTACATGGCTGGCGCCTTAGCTGATTGAGCCACAGGCGCCGAGCTTTAAATGCCTCTTCTACCCATTACACAAAACATGCTAGAAATAAGCTCTAGCAGGGGTGCCAGAAAAGATTCAGGTTTAAAGTGGCAAAGTAGAGGTGCATGTTCAACCAAACGACCCTGAGCAGAGAGCAGTCAGACGAAGGTCAAAGCATCACCAAGAAGCAGGCCTTTCTTAGGACAGAATGGTAGGGGGAAAATGGCACCAGCCTACCCAGAGATAGCAGAGATGCTGTCACAAAAACAATCACTACTTGAAAGGTTCCCATATGTCCCACACCCCCAAATTCCTTCTGCTGATCACAAAGGAAAGGCTAAAAAATACATACGGCTTCTGACTGAGAGGAATACAGTAGGTTTTTGAAAGCCTTGTTGCCTGCTCGAAGAAGTGACCACACGGAGCACGTCCGTTCCTGTGTATGCTTTTCCCCTCTCTCCTTCGCGTTGTTGCACAGGAATGTTCCAAAGAGGCAAGAATAGGTATGCTGTACCAGTTTCACCTACGAAAGTCCAATGAGGCAAAAATTAAGTAATAGGACATGCATTCTCTGACATCCCCAAGAATGCTTTAGCTCACTCTGCTGGGGTAGCCTGACAAGCCGCAAGCAATAACCTTCTCCTCATACCAATTCCGGGGCCTGACTTTAACCACCATCACTCCCGAGTCAAAGATTGTTGGCACTTTCACTCCTCTTAGCTTCCCTGGTAAACAGTCTCTGAGATTCTGAGTTAACAGCCACTCTCATAAGCAACAAAGAATAAGAACTGGGTACAGGAGCAGGTCTGGGTACAACCCTAGTCTGAGTGGAAAGTACACTTATAAAACTACTTGTTCATTCAACAAGCATCACTGAGCATTTCACACACCCCAGACATGACTATGGTGCTGGCCAGCCAACAATAATCAGCCAGTGCTTCTGCCTTGATGGAGTTTAGTTGTAGGTAAAGGGTAACCGGCACTATGGTGTACAACGAGGCAGGGTGAGAGGAGCAAGGCAGGTGTGGATCAGTATGGGAAGGGAAGGCCTTACTGCTGGGACCTGATGAAAATGGGAACAGGCATATGGGTATTGAGGGACAGTGCTCCAGAAGAGGCAACTGCAGGCACACATGCTTGTGATTTTTAAGTATCAACAAGGAGGCTGATATGACTAAAGGAGGCTGCACAAGGGGAAAGCCTAGATGAGTGACTTTAGGAGGGCCCTGAAGGCCATTGTAAGAACTTTGGCTCTTACTCTGTATAAAATGTAAAGCCACTAGAGGTTTTGGAGCAGAGGAATTACATTGTCTATCTTATATTTTAGGAGGAACTCTGTGCTGGGTTGTCGAATTAGGATAGGAGATGATGGTGGCTTAGACCAGTGTGACATCTGGAGAAGTGGCAGTAAGTAATCAGGGTTTAGATATATTTTGAAAGCAGACCTGTAGACTCTGACAAACAATGTAGAGTATAAAAGAGAGTTGAGGATGGCAAAAAGCTTTATTGTCCTAAATGACTGGAAGGATGTAGGAGCTGTACAATGAGATGGAAAATGTCCAGAAGATCAGGTTTTAAGGTGGAGAGATAGAAAAATCAAGAATTAAGTTTTGAACTGATTAAGTCTGAAATAACATTAAGACACCCAAGTGGAGATACTGAGGCTGCACTTAAGTGGAAAGGTCTGAGCTGAAGGTGCATGAATGTAGGACTCCTCAGCATAGAGATGCTATTAAAGTCACTGGACCGGCTGAGAACTTTAGAGAAGGG
Organism: Galagoides demidoff; assembly: GCA_963574575.1. Classification (NCBI taxonomy): domain Eukaryota; kingdom Metazoa; phylum Chordata; class Mammalia; order Primates; family Galagidae; genus Galagoides; species Galagoides demidoff. Next base: position 16,255 of record CAUYQV010092940.1, on the reverse strand, counting down.
TGTAGATGAGAACCAGCCTGGAGGCTGAGCTGTGGGGCATTCTGACATTCAGAACTGAGATTAGGACAAATCAACAAAGGAGACAGAAAGGACCAGCCAGTAAGGTAAGAGGAGAACTAAGAGCAAGGAAGTGTTAGACGGTAACTGAAGAGAGCATTTCAAGCAAGAAGTGTTAAACTGTGCTATATGGTTATGACAGATGAGAGATGAAGCCTAAGAAGTAAACCCTGCATTAGCAACAGGAAGGTTGCTGGTCACCTTAACAAGAGCAGCTTTGGTAAAGTGGCAAGGTGAATGCCTAATCGGAATGGGTTTAAGAACGTGGAAAGGAAAGAATTTGAGACAGCAAGTGTGACAGATTTGAGGAGCTCTGCTGTAGAGGAACTGAGAAAGCAATGATAGGCTAGAGAGGAACATAGGACCAAGAAAGGGTACTGGAGACACTACACCACATTTGTATGAGGTCGGACAATTAAGCTCACGAACTTATCCCAGAAAAAGTGCTATCTACCCTCATGCTGACTATCAATCACTACAGTCACCTCTGAGGTGCTCCCCTTTGGCAGAGATGTATGCAGCACTTTTTCTAGGATGAGTTCATGAATCTAACTGTTAGACCTCATAAGATGACAGGTCTGATGGATATTCCAGAAAAAGGTCCAAAATTGCTTTGAAAGGTGGACTAGATGCTGGCATCAGCGCCTAGCTTCCCAAAGGGAGTACTCTGACGGTACTGATAGTCAGCAGTGAGGTCCACAGCACTTTTTCTGGGATTAGTTCATGAACTTAAGGGCCCCATCTCATACACTGATGGCCACAACCTCAGGAGGGAAGGAAACATGCCAACACAGAAGACAGAGAGGAGAAAGCAGAGGCTTCTCAGTTGAGCAGGTGAGAGAGAACAGGAGCTGATGTACACATGGACAGAGGGCTGGGAGAAGGCAAGGATAGGGTGCATCCTCTGTCACAGGAGAGGACACAGCACATGGTACAGATATAGGGGAGTTGGCAGATGGATTGGAGGGAGCACAGGACATTCTGATTGCTTCTAACTGCTAGTTAAGTTTTCTATCACCCCTTTTAAAAGCTAAGCTTAAAACTACTCAAGGACTTTATACAACCTACTAACTATGGATTCACTGAGTAAACAAATGCCTGTTTTAAAGTTTTTTTTTTCTTTCTTTTCTCTTCTCTTCTTTTTTTGAGACAGAGTCTTACTCTGTCACTCTGAATAGAATGCCATGGCATCGTAGCTCACAGTAACCTCAAACTCTTGAGCTCGAGCAATCCACTTATCTCAGCCTCCCAAGTAGCTGGGACTACTGGTGCCTGCTGCCATGCCTGGATAATTTTTCTACTTTTAGTAGAGATATGGTCTTCCTTTGCTCAGGCTGGTCTCAAACTCCTGAGTTCAGGCGACCCGCCAGCCTCAGCTTCCCAGAGTGCTAGGATTACAAGCATGAGCCACCACACTCAGCCAATGTTTTTTTCTTTAATAAATATGGAAGGAAAAAAAATCACCTCTCTATTAAACTCTAAAAAGGCCACATAGTTTCATGTGAAAATTTGCCCACTAATATGTGTACTGACACCTTCTCAAATTGAGACAGTCTCTGAAATGAAGAATCACAAACCCAAACTCACAAGGAATGCTTCATTGAACTCAAAAGAGCAAGGAAATTGCCTCTGAAGCTGATGAACACAGTCAAGCCACTGCAGAAACACTGGGCAACGCTCATTCAGGTCATCCGAGTTCTCCCCATGACCACACCGGTCAGCAAATTTATGGCCAAAATCCAGCCACTCCATCTCCACGAGGACCTGGAAACCCTGCAGGGAAGCACCCAGGAAAGACCATTTGTGCTGGACTGTCCAGACTGTGACAGTCCTGAGCCTAATGTCACAGACAGCAATCCCCTTTAACAGTCTTCCTTCCAGTAAGCCCATCCAGCCCAGGCCCTCAGCCAAAGGCTCTTTCCTGGCTGAGACATGTGCTTAGGGAAAGTTCACAATTCCCTGATGGTTATTCCATAGTCACTGAAAGGGTACTAACCGTGCATTTATCTAAGCCTTTCTTGAGTCTGTTCTTTCTAAATTTCTCTCTTTTTTTAAAATCTCTGCCTTTAGTGCTATACACAAAGTCTTCCCTACCTCACATTTTTACTAATTTTCACACATATTTTAGGGTACTTTACAGGTTCTCTTGTATCTTTAAGTAGGTCTCCTCTCCACAGATGCTCTGTGGTAATATCAAAATCTCTATCTTAATAAGCATGCCAAAATTCTTCTATAGAAGCCCCATTTTTCTGAGGTAGCTAAAACTATCCCAAGTAGGCTGCAAAAGAAAGTATGTCCACATTCCTAAGTACCTTGTTACCCATAATATACATCATTTTACAAGGAATAAGAACTGTGGGAGGTACCACCACAATTTAGCTCAATGTAAAGAAATAATAATTAAAAATGCAGAAATTTCCTTTTTTTTAGACCTGATAATAAACCCCCAGAGACCTTTCCCCCACTCTTGTGTACCAACCCGTGTTCTTTGGATGTGCTTACCTCTATGGTTCGGTAATAAGGGTCCAGCAAGAGCTTAGCCAATGCCACAATTTGAGGGGTGCGGTCCCAGCCGTCTGAACAGTGTACTAGCACCGGTCGCTGATCACGATCCACAGCATGCACCACTAGAAGTGCTGATTTCAGAAGCACAGACAGGTGATGGAGCCATTTCGTGCTTTCAAGAGCTGAGAGCCAACTACAAAAACAGGAGGAGAAAAGGAAATACTGATGTTTATAACTTATTCCATTATGCCCACTGCCTGTCAAATTAACAAGCAATTGCTTAAGATTTTTTTCTCCAAATTCAAAACAAACAGAAAAATCTCTTTGTGTTTTCAAAGCATGTCCATGGATGAGACCCATGCCCTACTATACAACAGAGGAGAGCCTCAGAAATAGACTCTGTAGGCTAGGCACAGCGGCACATGCTCGTAATCCCAGCACTCTGGAAGGCTAAAATGGGAGGATCCCTTGAGGCCAGGAGTCAAGAATAGCCTGGACAACAAGGTAAGACCTCATTTCTACAAAAAAATTTGCTGGTGTGTGCCTGTAGTCTTATCTACTTAGGAAGTTGAGCCAAGAGGATTCCCTGAGCTCAAGATTTCACAGTGAGCTATAACTGTCACTATACCCTGGACTCCAGCCTGGGCAACAGCTCAAGACCTGTCTCTTAAAAAAAGATAAGAAATCCTACTTAATAGACACTACTAAATTAAAAAAAAAAAAGATGCTGTGATTAAAAGGACCACCTTTTATTCCAAAAATCTATACAGATAATCTCCTAAAGAAAATTAACATTTTATATTTCCAGTCCTTGGAAAGTATAAGTAGTTCTAGAATCTTCTAAAGGAGATGTAGCCATTTCTGAGATGTAAAACAGAAACTCCACCCAACAAACTCAAAAAATGCAAACTTAAATATAAATACGTATATAATTAAGATAAAAGCTGGATGCCATATGCAAGAATGGTATAGACAATATCGCGTATTTCCCAGACCCTAACACCCCCCACTGTTCAAGTCTTGACTAAAACTTGGACAGGCCCAATCTAACAATTAAGACTTATGCAAATCAGTACACCAATGGCCACAAGTATTGCCAGGCTTAACACAGACCAGATTCAGCAGGGATTTAGAGGAATTTTTTTTGAAAGGCCTTTCAGGAGTATCAGATAGCAAGAACTGCCCCCTAGGAGCAATCACAAGCTGATCACAAATGTTGTTTTAAATTGTGTTGACATTTTGTTTCCCCCACCCCTCCTAATCCCTAAGTTCTGTTTTTCCCAAGTGAGACCAGGTTTGTAGTTAAGACCACCATCTAGTCCTTCAAACACTGACTATAAGGAAGGAATAAATGCTTCTGCCAGGGGACTCTAGACTCTTAAGAAAACTATAAAGGCCTACTAAACATGAGGGATGGATTGTGAATTTCTGGAATAACCTAAGAAGGGGGGACTTGCCAGGCAAACAGACAACAAAATGTGATGAATATGCACTAGTTTCATAATAGATTAGGTCTACCAATAGAATGACTTCTCTAAGAGCTAACCTAACACTGTTATCTTAGTCACAACTGGACCTTAGCACAGTGCCTAGCATACAGTAAGGAGTCCTACTGTTTAATGAATTCTAAGTCTGTTGTGGGTTAAAATCCAACCTTAAGACTTTCCACCTTCCAGCAGGTACTGAAAAACATTTTTTTTCCCTGATGGATCAATTACTCTCATTCCTCACATCCTCAAAGAAACTGAAAGATTAAGCTTAAGGGAGCAAATACTAAATTACCTCCTACCCCATGAAGAAATAATAAACAAAAGAACCAGTGTGAGGTTCTCTTGAACCTGACTGATATACTATTCAATACCAGGTGATGCTGTCCATGACTAACAGAGAAAGTGTACCCCAAACTTTGCCAGCTAGGAGACCCCAAACTCCCATGTCCTAGCCTCAGATTGAAGTAGAAGCACACTATCCCTTTACAGCCCCAAACAAGGGCCTGGGCTTTCACAGCTGTCCTATCACTGCCACAGCTGTTTTAATCTACAAGGAAGACATTAATAATGCATTATGATTTGCTGCCAAATACATAAAAGTATTACCTCCTTCTTTAATAAAAATCCCCCAGATACTAATGCAGACCACATTAGGGCTAATTATACCTTTGACTCTGAGTTTTAAAAATAGCCTTTTAAGAAAGAATTTTAAGGCCTGGCACCTGTGGCTCAAGTGGCTAAGACACCAGCCACATACACCTAAGGTGGCAGTTTTGAATCCAGCCTGGGCCTGCCAAACAACAATGACAGCTACAAGCAAAAAATAGCTGGGTGTTGTGATGGGCGCCTGTGGTCCCAGCTACTTGGGAGGTTGAAGCAAGAGACTCGCTTGAGCCCAGGAGTTGGAGGTTGCTGTGAGCTGTGATGCCACAGCACTCTACCCAGGGGGATAGCTTGAGGCTCTGTCTCAAAAAAAAAAAAAAAAAAAAAGAATTTTAATATATGGAAGGTATTAGAGATCATGCAGGGTTGATTATGATACCAGAATTTCGCTCTTCAATAGGTCCTTTGTCTTGGGAATTCGAAGAATGAACCCACAGACCACAGATCAGTGGTAATATAGGACTTTTATTAGAAGTTAGAAAGGAATATAGAAAAAGTAAAAAGCACCAGAACTTCTGAAAAGGGAAAAGAACGGAAGAACTCTCCCAGGAGTCTCCACGTGGACTCTTTGTCTAGGGGAATTAGGTCTAGAGCATTACACCAGGCTGGCAAGTTGGTAGGTGGAAATGGGTGCATTAACAAATGAATGAATATAGTTACCGTGTCCTTTACAGTCTTGTCCCTGAGAAGGATTAGGGTGTGTGGTCTTGCCCAAGGTGGAGCCACTCAAAAAAACCATCACAGGAAGGCAGTCTGCTTGTGCCTAGAAATGGGAGTCTGACTTCTGAGCTCTGGGCCTAGAGAATGGGGGACTCCCTGTCTAGCCCTGAGTGGTAGAATCCTGTATCAATTATATCCTTTTCATTTTATAGACAAGAAAACTGAGACCCACAGTAATTGAGCCACTTGGCCAAAGTCACACAGTCAGTTTATGGCAGATCTCCTGGGTCCTCAACCAGCCTCCTTCCATACCCCACCTTAGGGGAAAGAATGCTGCTAGCTGGGTCCTTGAACTGTGCAGCAAATAAAAGTGGCTATCCCCAAAGGAAAGCAGCAAGCTCATTTCTTCAGTCAGGCTTTTCCCAAAGGACACTGCTTCATCCTCTGGGCTGATTGCAACTATGATAAATTTAATCATTTGCTACTGGAAGTCAGTACAAGTGGTTCAGGCAACATATGATTTGATAAATAAAGACTGCAGCAAAACTTGATTTGATTATGAGATTTACAGAACAGGACCCAGGGAAACAACTATGGGCTCCAGAACAAACACTAGAAAAGAGAAATCCTATCTTTCCTATCCTAACAGAACAGGGGCATTTAAATATTTATTGGTCAGTATGTGTTTTAAAGAGTATTACTACTAAATTTATCTTGTATTCAAACAATACCCTTGGAGGAGGTATTATTTCACCTTCCTCACTGCAAATACCAGCCATTCATTTTTAATAAGCAATAAAAATCATGATGATGTTGAGTAAAGAAGAGACAAATTTAGAAACTGGGGACAGATGTAACATGGACTGACCTAATGACTAATTTTAACCCTTTTCAAACATGATGAATATATTCTCTCTCTTCATGGTAAAACATCCAGTTCACAGCAGGTATCACTACAAGACAAATTACTATGGGCTGAAAGCAATGTGGAAGGGAAGGGAGAGGTCCCACAAAAAAACAAGAAGGCAACACTTCTGTTTTAAGGGCTAAAATTAGTTCAAACTTTTCAAAGGGTAGGATTTTTCTCCCAGCTCTTCCTCTGTGCTATCATCCTTCTGACTCAGAAAGGAGATACAGAGACTGAAAGTGTAACTGAAGTTTACCAAGAAACAGAAGGAAAGGCACCTCCAAAAATCATTTTTCAAGCAGTAGGGAAAATGAAAGCCAAGGTCAAGGTCTTACTTTCCTGGATCTGGCATCTGAGTACACAGCAACCGCAGAGACTGAAAACTTCTCCGAATAGAATGAATGTTTGCCATCCCCATAAATACAACTTCACAGTTCGGGTAATACTCTGGAAAGAACGACAAAGAGAATACAAATAAGTATGTTGAATTTAAAGCCCACACGGCCAAATTAAAAGCACCAAACTGGCTATAAAACATACCCAACTGCAGCTGCTAATGAAACTACAATGTTTTGATGCTTGACTGTTAACCCCAGTCCTTTATTATAAAAGGAAAATAGTGCTTTTGAATTTTAGTCATCTTTTTGAAAAGGGTTAAAAAGGAAGGTTAGATCTGTAAAGAAGAAACTGACATAAAATAAAAACTCATTTTTTAAAAGAAAGACCTATAAACTTCTAACTTATCCATGTTTACTTCTTGGGCCTCATCTAACTTGTGGCTCTGGAATCTCTTTGAAAAAAAAATGCAGAACAATTCCTTCATATATTGGAGTTTCACCTTGGTATAGATGCTTTCAATTTCCAGCTTAGATTACATTTGAATAAGCAGCCTGGTACCTTTGCCTATACTATCTGCACACAGCTGACCCAGGGTAGGGGCAGAGGATTCCATCCTTGGGGAAAGCTGGTACTCCAACAAGAGTGTTATAAGTTGGAATACACACCTTACTGTTCTGTATTTATTGCTTTAAATTTCCACCCAAGTGTTTTTGAGTCAAGGCTGTGTGAGGAGTTTGCTAGGATACCAGTGATGAGCATACCCTTTGTCAAGGCAACAAAAAGCTTTTAGAAGGCTGAGAAATCAAGCCCACTAAAGCAGCAGCTTCCAAACATGAACAAGCCTTATTGTGGAAGAGGATCTGCTTTCCTTATCACCTAAGAGTTGGCACAGGAAAGGAAGGCTTCACCACACCCCTTCCATTTCTCCCCAGAAAAGAGCAAACAGTATTAAGAATCCTGTAAGACAGGATAAGGAATATGGCTTGCCACCCATTTCAAACAGAGAACTAAGCTGGGCACCGGCTAGGGCCAAACTCTCAAGGGCAAAGCACCATCCCCCTCACCTGGGCACTCGCAGCCACCTCCTTTGGCTCGGTTTGCCACAGCTGCTGCATAGGAGCGTGCATCCAAGATCAAAAGCTTCTGCGGCTGAACGGCTAAACTCTCTGCCCCTGAAGCATTAGACAAAGAAGAATCTGAGGACATAAAAAGAGAGGGAAACGAAATAAACCAGAAGTCTCCCCAAATGTGCAAAATTAGAACCATACGCACATATTATGGATAGGAAAAAAGACATAATGCAACCCCCTAACTGGAACCTTTGATACGAAGGAGTTCTCTCTTCGATTTATTTTCTATCTTGCCTTATTAAAAAGTTGGTGAGGATTTATTGTCAAAAAACCATCTCCCTGAGCACACATGGAGTCTACCTATTCCAATCTTCTATACTTTACTTCTATACCTTTAGTCTTCTAATGAAGCCAAATATTGGCCCCCATGGTCTGGAGACACTGTAAGTTCCCTATCACATAGACATTCCAATTCTTGTCACAATGGCAAGACAACACTCCTGGTCTTTGCCAAGACCCATGACTCCTCAAACACTCCCATCAAATGAAGCATCATACTCTCTCTTCTATAAAACTAACTTTGTGGCTCAGTGCCTGTAGCTCAGCAGCTAAGACACTGGCGACGTACACTGGGGCTGGCAGGTTCAAACCTGGGCGTTGTGGCGGGCACCTATAGTCCCAGATACTTGGGAGGCTAAGGCAAGAGAATCACGAGTTTGAGGTTGTTGTGAGCTCTGACACCACTGCACTCTACCAAGGGCAACACAGTGAGAATGTCTCAAAAAAGCAAACAAACAACAAAAAGAACAAAAAAACCCTAACTTTGCCTTCTAAGGAAAAGGTCATTTTAAGAAAAAGTTCTTAAGATGCTATAAAAACTGCCACCTTACCAAACTCCACATCAGAAAGGTCTCCCCCACTGGGAAAGTCTCGAGAACTGTTCCTAGTTGACAGCTTGCTGCCACTCGATCGGGAGTCAGAGGCACAAGCTTTTGCAACTGACTGTACCAGGTGCTCGTCGTCTGCATTTCGCCAGCCCCACCAGCTAACCTCTGGCTGTCCACAGCGGGCAATGACAGCTCCATTGCTCTGGTGCCTGTGTGGGGAACAAGAGAAAACAATTGTACCCATCCCAGGGCCCCCAACTCAGGCACTTTGTACTTACACAGAAAGTAAAAGTACTGAATTTTAAGTGTCTTAATAAACAGCCTGAGTTAGCTTCAAGTCTTCTCAGAGGGCATTAATCTTATACATCAATAAGAATAAAACCTATGTGTTTATCTTCCTCAATTATCATAGAGTTTTATAAAGTTACCAACAAAATGACTATTCTTTGAGAATATATTCACAATTTTAAACATCTAAATCATTTTTTTACCTTATTTTCCAAAATAAATGTAATCTACAAATACTACACTAATTCTACTACCCAATAGTGAAGTATCAATCCCTTCTTTTAATATTCAACCTGAATGTCCTGGCAAAAATAGATGCTAAAAGAGAGAAGAACGTGTCCCTCACTGACTTGTGAAGGTCCACTGCAGCAACTGTGAATTCTGGCTTGGGGATTCTTCTCAAAACAAGATCCCACTTTTAGGATTGAAACATTTATGTAGCCCACATTGAACTGCTTTACAAAAATCTCCTGAAACTTCATAAGTGACAAACTGCTTTTTCTTATAGGCAGAGAGGCTACCAAGCCAGCCACTCTTCCTTGGAAGGAAAGCAGCAGCATCAACCTCAGTATGGAATACACTGCCAAATTCTTTTTCAAGAAGACAGACCATTTCCTTTGGGGGAAAAAAATAAAAAAAGAAGACAGACCAGAAATTGTACCCATAGTATACTTTAAGTTGCTATTAAAGCCCAGGCTATTGCTAATTAGGCAACTTTAGCATTAAAAAGTTTAAAAAAGGCTCGGAGCCTGTGGCTCAATCGGCTAAGGCACCAGCCACATACACCTAAGGTGGTGGGTTCAAATCCCCAGCCCAGGCCCGCCAAACAACAATGATGGCTGCAACCAAAAAATGGCTGGCGCTGTGGCGAGTGCCTGTAGTCCCAACTACTTGGGAGGCTGAGGCAGTAGACTTGCTTGAGCCCAGGAGTTGGAGGTTGCTGTGAGCTGTGATGCCATAGCACTCTACCCAGGGGGATAGCTTGAGACTCTGTTTCCAAAAAAAAAAAAAAAAAAGTTTAAAAAACTTATTATTTGGCAGTACAAACGAATAAAGTTCTGATACATGCTACAATACTAATGAATCTTGAATGAGTTATGGTGAGTGAAAGAAGCCAGACACAAAAGACCACATATTCTATGATCCCACTCATATGAAGTGTCCAGGATAGGCAAATCTACTGATACAGCAAGTAGATTACTGGTTACTCATGGCTAGGGTAGTTGGGTAGGGGATGAGGACTGCTAATGGGTATAGGATTTCTTTTTCAGATGATGAAAACGTTCTTTAATTGACTGTGGTGATGATGACCACACAATTTAGAATATAGTAAGGCATAAGGCACTGTCTTGTAACCCAGGGTGAACTGTATGTGGTTTTTTTCTTTAATGAAAGTAACCAGTTGGCTCAGTGCCTGTGGCTCAAGTGGCTAAGGCGCCAGCCACATACACCTAAGGTGAACAATAATGACGGCTGCGCCAAAAAAATAATAGCCGGGTGTTGTAGTGGGCACCTGTGGTCCCAGCTACTTGGGAGGCTGAGGAAAGAGATTCGCTTGAGCCCAGGAGTTGGAGGTTGCTGTGAGCAGTGATGCCACAGCACTCTACCCAGGGGTATAGCTTGAGGCTCTGTCTCAAAAAAGAAAAAAATAGAAAGAAAAGAAAGTAACCAGTGGGGCGGCACCCGTGGTTCAGTGGGTATGGCTCAGTGGGTAGGGCACAGGCCCCATATACCCAGGGTGGCGGGTTCAAACCCAGCCCTGGCCAAACTGCAAAAAAAAAAAAATAGCTGGGAGTGTGGTGGGCGCCTATAGGCCCAGGTTCTCAGGAGGCTGAGGCAAGAGAGTTACCTAAGACCAGGAGTTGGAGGTTGCTGTGAGCTGTGATGCCACAGCACTCTACTGAGAGTGATAAAGTGAGACTCTGTCCCTTAAAAAAAAAAAATTGGTGATAATCAGTTTGCACTGGAACCACCAGTTTTCTTTTTTTTTTTTTTTGTAGGTTTTTTTTGGGGGGAGGGCAGGGCTGGGTTTGAACCCGCCACCTCTGGCATATGGGGCTGGAGCCTTACTCCTCTGAGCCACAGGTGCCGCCCCACCACCAGTTTTCTTGTTAAAATCCTCCCTTTACTCAGTGACGAGTAGCTAAAAGTACTTGTGTATTGCCAACACCCTCAACTGGCTCACATGTTGAATAGAGCCAAACCAGAAATAAAACCTCACTAATTCTTAAAATATCCCCTAGCTGATATTCAGGCTCTGAGCTGAATGATTCCAAACCTTCACAGAAGAGGCCCTTTCCTGAGCATCTTCTTCCTCTGCAATGATTCCCAGCAGTGCCCAAAAGGAGCAGTAGATGGCACTCTTCAGCCTGGATTTTTGGTTTTTAAGGGCCACTGGCATAAATATATTTCAACTGAGCCACTGCAACTAGTAGTTATGTTTTCTGCAGTTCCCTAAGAGGATTTAGACTGCATAAAAAATAACTCAAACACTACAGTTAAAAAATCACTGAAGAAAAAGCATTTCTATCACTTTAACAAACAGAACCAGGAAAAGTATAACAATCAAGATGTCTAACAGGTAAGCCTTCTACTAAAACAATGAACACTTCAATTTTATATAGAAACATAATTATTTTAACTATTTCCAAATTAGACTTAGGCAAGCTCCCTAAGTGACTAAGGATTTCCAATAATCATCGCATGCATGAAAAGGAGCTGTGAACTACACTATACATGGGTGCTCTTTGTACCATCTTGCTATATATTAGAGCAATCTCTGCCTTCAATAATAAATCCATTAAGCACTCTCTCATCACAGTAGGAGAAAGCCCTAATCAGGTGTTGGTTCAGTGTGGTACTGTCAAGTAACTTGCTAGCAAACTCAAGAATCATTGTAGCCTATAGAAAACTAAACTCGGCTCAGTGCCTGTGGCTCAATCGGCTAGGGCACCAGCCATGTACACCTAAGGTGGCAGGTTCGAATCCCCAGCCCGGGCCCGCCAAACAACAATGATGGCTGCAACCAAAAAATGGCCGGGCGTTGTGGTGGGCGCCTGTGGTCCCAGCTACTTGGGAGGCGGAGGCAGAAGACTGGCTTGAGCCCAGGAGTTGGAGGTTGCTATGAGCTGTGATGCCATGGCACTCTGCCCAGGGGGATAGCTTGAGGCTCCGTCTCAAAAAAAAAAAGAAAAAAGAAAACTAAACTCAGTAAATGTATGCCTGATTTAGAGGCATGCTGCACATAAGCTGGCAAAGCAGGGAGTGGTAGCATGACCCAAACATTCAACATACCACTTTTACAAAACTCCCAAATGGTACAGCAACCCAGGCTGGAGCTCAGAGATGCTCTGAGACAGACACCTGTCTGATTTTACATGGATTATACCAAGAACTTTGTTTCCTTTTTCTGTAGAGACAGAGTCTCACTTTGTCGCCCTCAGTAGAGTGCTGCAGGCATCACAGCTCACAGCAATCTCCAACTCTTGGGCTTAGGCAATTCTCTTGCCCCAGCCTCCCAAGTAGCTGGGACTATAGGCGCCGCCACAACGCCTGGCTAAGGAACTTTCATTTGTAATCTTTTGAAAGGAGATTTCACCTCCCCCCCAAAAAAACTGCAAATAAAAATTTTTATTTAGATATCCTCTAGGGTTTCTAGAAGGGGGGGGAATCCCCATGCCCTCTAGAATAAAATTCAGAAGGGGGGGATAAGTCTTCCCATTTTTATTACATGCTAAGAAGTTTTTCTTCAACTAGCACTGCCAAAGGGGAGAATTCGCCTAAAGACTCTCACACTCCAAAAATGAGAGTACTTCTCCCTTTTATTCAAAGTCAGCAAGCCCCACAAATGCTGGGCTGCTGATCTAACACAGTTGTTGGCCAGAGCAGCAACTGGTTGCTCTCCCCATTCCAGTTGGGCTGATCAATGACAAGACCCATAAATCCCTTCAACTTTTACTACTTTCTAATTCCTATATCATCCTTACCACTTGAATGATAAGTAAATCTAGTGACCTCCTTTTCCAGGCGTTTTTAGAAATAATAGTGATGAAAACTGAGATTGAAAACTTAATGGGTTCCACTGGGCTAAAGCAAATACTTTTTCCTCTTTCTCCCTTCAGCATGGGCACCAGAATCTGCCTTCAGTGGAGTAATTGAACAAGCTGGTTACCTCTGTGGGAAATCACCAAGGAGAAAAATCCCTTCCTACAACCTCAAAATTTTAGCAGAATGCCTCCCAGCATGAATCTAAAAAGTCTGCAAACTAAGAAATAAAATGGAAAGGGTAAACATAATAAGATGTTGAAAACATTTCCATAAGGAGGAGTAATGACTTCTGAAAAAATTAACACAATTCTTTGAGAACTGAGATAGTCACTGAATTATAAAAAGCAACACTTAGGGATACAATCTACTCTCAAGAGAAGCCCAATGTTTATAGGCTGCAACATCTGAATGACAGCCCATCAGCAAAGAAACAACAAGGGTTCCCATTTTATTCATTAGGAAGAGACTGAGGTCAGTTAGGGAACTTACCTAAGGTGTCACAGTAAGGAGTGTCATAATAGATTTAAACTCATGTCTGTGTCTTCATTCTGCTCTCCATTCACCATGCCACTATCTCAATCCAGAACTTGCATCTCTTGGCTTTCATGCCTCTGATCTCTAAAATTGTTCACCTAGTCAAGCCCCAGTCTTCTCTAAATACTTCCTCTCAAAACCCAGTTCTTCCAGGCATTAAAGTTTCAACCAGAAAGATATTCCCAATTCTCACTTTCTAAGGACTCATTTCGCTGAATCCAAAAAGCTCTGCTAACATCTGAAGCTAAATGCAGGATCACATTATCTTCTCACAAAATGTAAGAAGGATTTTGAAATAGCAAGACTAGCTACTTTTTAACTAAAATGTTCTTATCTGTGTTAACTGAACCACCAGCTAGTGTTCTAGATGCAGTGAGGACCTGTGTGGTATGGGAGGAGGTTTAGCAATAAGGAAAATACAGACCTGCCTGGAAATTCTCTGAATCCTCCCCTCCCTTCCCAGGTTACAGCATCAGAGGCAGCAGACCACACGCAGTGAGCAAGAGTACCCTCCCAAGCTGGGGCTTGTCCATCGTACTTACCTGTAGATGACAGCAGGGATGCGCTTCCAAGACCTGAAGCTTGCTACACTTTCTAGTTCTTTGTCAGTGATCCAGGCAGGGACTATGAGCTCTTGGGGATAGCTACCACATAACCTAACAGGGAAGATGAGAAAGGAGGAGAGAAGAAGAGAGGGAGAGAGGAGAGGAGGAAGATATAAGTGAGCCAGCACATGGATGTTGATTATGCTACCACAGAGTTAGTTAAAGGCAATGAGAAGCATTACTTAAATTTTGGTACATCAACAGAATTAACTGCTTTAAGTATTTATGTATATATCAAGTGATACTATCTTGGATCGTTCCATTTGATGCTGCCTTTTGGGAATCTGGCAATCTTAACTATCAATGAAAAAAAAATTGCCAGGCAATCTCTTTTGTTTTCCATTGTAATTCTTTCATAACAAATACAGGGTGGCCATAAAGTTCACATGCAATTTACTACGTTAAAGTATTTTAAATTGTACGTGAACTTTATAGATACCCTGTATATAGATCACTTTTTTTTTTATTAACTCATAGCTGTGTACACTAATGCAATCATGGGTACAATGTGCTGGTTTTGCACACAATCTGAAATGCTTTCATCAAACTGGTCAATATAGCCTTCATGGCATTTTCTTAGTTATTGTGTTAAGACATTTATATTCTACACCTAGTAAATTTCACATGTATCCTTGTAAGACGCACTGTGGGTGGGGTACCACCAACTATGCTCCCTCCACAAGTGCCTAGACCAATTATAGAACTGAGGGTCTGTGTGACCTATACCAAACCCTCAATCTTCTAGGCTTCTGTGAAAGGGAAATATGTAGGAGGTCAAAGTTCACAATTTTAAGTTTCTAAAGACCTCAAAGGACTAATTTATTCTTTGATTTGAACCAGTGTGTCCTACTTACAGGTAACAAGGGCAGCCATGGGTATGTGGAACCAATACCGAAGGCCAGTCTATTTGCATACACAAACCATTGAGCCAGGTTAATAATGTGACTATACTATTAATCAGAACTGCTATAAAACGTACCTCACAACAAACTACACTGGGGGGAGGGTTCTTCTTTCATTAGAGAAGATAGATGGTAGCTGCATGCTAAGTCAATCTGATGTTCTGGAAGAAGCACTGCTGATAGGTTTAAACTTACAGGACAATGTTTTTTTATGTGTAACCATATGTATCTTTTCAATAGTGAGGGTAGCAAAGGTTTTAATCCAAATCCTAAAACATATGAACTCCCCCACCCCATACACACAGAAACTGCCCCTGCTCTAGCCCATCCTATAAATTAAAAGGAGAGGCAGAAAAACACAAACTGGCTTATGAATTTTAGATTTCGATCATTTTTCACTAAATCTCTCTTACTTTCAATATCCAGAAATAAGTATTGGTACTTTAATAGCCACTGAACAAGGAGAATGGCTATGACCAAGAGTAGCTATACAAACTTCCTAACACCTACCCACAAACTTCTAAAATAACCTGGAACACAGTGATAATGGTTAATACTCTAAATGTGAGTCTTGTTTCTTTTGTTTTATACTCTCTTTCTTCCTCTGTAGTATGAAGAAAATTCAATATCCTGCAGGCTAGTAAACTCAAAGATACAAAGTTAATTTTTCAAACTCCCATTAATTAGAAAAAAATTTTTAAACAAATGGCTTAATTTATAGTTTACTATCTCAGTTTCTGAACATTAAGTTCACTGGCTTACAGGTACTTCACATTATCATACCACTCTACTAAGCACCAGCCACTCTCTTGTGGATAGTGTCCCGTGTAGAAGAGGTAGGTATGACAGCCTCAGGCTCTCTGAGGCCTCTCTTTCCTCCTGGCTCTACCTTCCTTTTGCTTTGACTTATCACTGAGAATAGGCAAAGGTATGACAGGTCTGCAGCTGCTGACTCCTCACAACACTCTGGGTTCTTAAATCCTTGGCCAAAGAACATGTTAAGAGCTATGCTTAGTAATTAGCTGCAGCTTTTCAAATGAAAAACGAAACACTCCAACGGCCAGCCAGAAACAGACCAGGAAAAAAGTTATCATAATCTGAGGCACCTCGGCTCGGCGCCTATGGCTCAATCGGCCAAGGCGCCAGCCACGTACACCTAAGGTGGTGGGTTCGAATCCCCAGTCTGGGCCCACCAAACAACGATGGCTGCAACCAAAAAATGGCTGGGCGTTGTGGTGGGCGCCTGTGGTCCCAGCTACTTGGGAGGCTGAGGCAGGAGACTCGCTTGAGCCCAGGAGTTG